>OX579651.1:10826233-10899882 GCA_951230895.1 Carpatolechia fugitivella
CAATGATATAAAAATTGGCAACGCAATGAATATCAATCGTTTGTACTCCTCGACTTTTGACAAGCCGCGTTTGCGACTTTTGTTTGCTTACACGGCCGACGCGGCTTGACACACTATTACTAGTGAGTGGCTCCGTGAGCTGTAGACCTCGCGAGTACTTTTTTTTAATGGCTGATTTATGTTTTTTTTATTTTCCATGCTTTTTATTAACTTGCAATGTATCTGCCCGCCCGTTCGGGTTGCTGACATCAAATCTGAAAAAATCTCGATAGCGCGTTTTAGAAAATCCGTTCCACTGTACAGCGCAGTCTGTTGATATTTACTTAGACTAAAATATGCTTTGTTGAATGAATGAATATACTTTATTGCACATACAGAAATAATAAATGACAGAGTGGAAGTAAGAACAGGTAGTCATGTACAGTTAGGCGGCCTTATTGCTTCATAGCAATTTATTCCAGGCAACCTTTGGATACAGGAGACTATTAAAGTAACGCAAGTGCAAGTATAGTGCAAGTATACCGTATAAACTACAAAATGTAGTTTTATACTACATAATCTATACTAAATAACCTACATGAAATACATACCTACAATAACATAATAAATACTTACATACTA
Organism: Carpatolechia fugitivella; assembly: GCA_951230895.1. Lineage (NCBI taxonomy): Eukaryota > Metazoa > Arthropoda > Insecta > Lepidoptera > Gelechiidae > Carpatolechia > Carpatolechia fugitivella. The sequence goes on from OX579651.1 coordinate 10,826,855, forward strand.
TATAAATAAAAACGATATATATATATATATATATATCGTTTTTTTGTAGTTATATAGTATGTAAGTATTTATTATGTTATTGTAGGTATATATTTCGTGTAGGTTATTTAGTATAGATTATGTAGTATAAAACTACATTTTGTAGTTTATACGGTATACTTGCACTTGTATATATATATATATATATATATATATATATGTATATATATTTATGACGGACTCAAAGCATGTACCTGTCTTATGGTCGGAGGGAGCGAGTTCCATAGCCTTATGGCTTGGACGGTGAAGGAATTAGTGTAGAAGTGAGTAGAGTGAATGGGCATAGTAAGAGACAGATCTAGGGAGGAGCGTAGAGTGCGATCAAGGGCGAGAGAATGAAATTCAAATCTTTCTTTGAGATATGACGGGGTAGAAGGGATAAAGAGTATAGAATAAAGAAGAGATAGAACATGAGAGTCCCTCCAACGACGAATAGGGAGCCAGTGTTTTAGCATGGAAATATGACACATGGTCATTGTAACCCCCTCTTAACTTTAATTAAATCTAGCCCTAGCCCTAACTCTCGACACTAGCTAACCCTAACCGCTATAACTGCTCTATATAACTAACACCCCTCTGTACACTTAAAATTTCGCTAATTAACTTAAATATGGCCAAGTGAATCATCTAGTGGTAAAAACTCTACATTGTGAACCGCTCGTTAGCAACCCTGATACTTTTAGTGAGAACTATAGAATTACCTACCAAACATAAACAAGTATTTAACCTATCATGCTACCTGGAAGAGTTTTAATGTTACTAGTGTAGTAAGTTTTCTTTTATCATAAAGAAATGATTTAATTATTTAGCTAGAAAATGTAGGAATGGTTTAGAAAATTAATCATAATATAACATAATAATTAGATATAGAAAGGGTATAAGAATATAACCATTTAAAATAATCTTGTAAATGTGGTATTCTATTTACGTAATTAAATAGAATTAGAATCATAATGGACATTAATAGTTTTTTAGTAGAAGATCCCCGACCCACTCAGGACATCGTCATTCCAGACTTTCTTCCAGAAAACCCTTTAGGAACAAGGACTCAAGAGGGTTGGCTCCTTGGATTGATGATCCTGGATGGGGTATAACCAACCAAAATTACTCTGTTCCAGATTTTCTTCCAGAAGATCCTTTAGGATCAATCCATTATTATTAGGATAGCAAAACAATTAAAATTTATTTATATCTTCTTACTAGCATTAAAGATTTTATGCTTGAAACCAATGATAAATATCATTGCTTGAAACCAATTAAGTGTGACTTTAAATATGAAATTTTATAGTTAAGTCTGCATCATTCCAGATTTTCTTCCAGAAAATCCTTTAGGAACAATCCATGATTATCTTCTACTAACATTGAAGTTTTATGTTTGAAAACAAATGTGACTGTATTAATTTTATATAGTTTAGTCAACGTCATTCCAGATTTCCTTCCTGGAAACCCTTTGGGAATAATTCATTAATATTAGAACAACAAAGTAAATAAGAATTATTATTTTATATTATTATTAGCATCTAGGTTTTATGCTTGAAAATAGACAACTGTGACTTGACATACTGGCTTTATTCATTTTAGTTATCACAAAGTAAACAAGATTTATTTCTTTATATTCTCATAAATAAAAATAGATAAACATATATATAATAAATAATAATAATAAAATTGTTCATTTCCTTGATCACACATTTACATACATTTTTACACTGCCAAACCATACACTGGTTTAAAGGCAGTTGCAAAGCTCCCCTTAATATTACATATGTGCGAGTTTATGTATTTTATAATCTATGTACTAACATGAACAATCCTTTCAATCTAACAACAAACAACAATCCTTTTTTTTTTAATAAATCTGCTAACAAACATTTTTTAAGATAAACTGAGAACAGTGGAATATAAGGTACTATTTAATTAATTTACTTAGGAATTAAATTTAGTAACAAATGTTTCTTTAACTTATTTTTGAAAGCACTTTTGGTAATACAGTTTTCTTTTATATCTTTAGGAATTTCATTATAGAGTTTAGGTATTATATAATGCCTGGTCCTTTCACCATAATAGTTGATAGCCCTAGGTACACATAGTATACAATCTTAATATTTCCTCAGTAGTCTCGTTTGGAACACTGGTTTTTTAAACTCATTGCTATTAAAACCTTCTAATGCCATCAACATCAATACCTCCTCATGGACTGGTAACACTTTGTTTTCAATGAATAGCGTTTCATAGTTTGATTTGCATCTTTTTCTAACATTGTCATGTACTAATATTTTCAGAAATCTAATCTGTAGTGCTTTTATTTTATCCAAATATGTTTTAACTCACCAACTCAATATCTGCACACCCACATGCTCCCTCCCCACCTGTCACATGTAAACAGTTATAATCGTGTCCTACAATAGATGGTTTACCAGTGACTGATCCACTATATGGCGAATGTATATGCATACATTTAGTTTTTAATATATTTAAAATAATTCCATTATCATGCGACCACTTAATAATCCTATTTAAATCTGCCTGAATCTTATTTTGTATTACATTCAGATCCCTATCACAGATCCCTATCAGAATACAACAGACAGGTATCATCCGCATACATATATATACGACTGTTTTTCACAACGTTACACATGCTATTCATGTGCATGATATACTGAATAATGATATATTGAATAATGACTCTACAATTAATTCCTTTATTAAATAGGTTATTCAAATTATCAACTTTAGATTACAACAAAACATAAATGATCCTAGGAATGATTCTCATCTTTCAAGTCTAATAACTCAGATTGTAGTTATAGAAGAGAACCTTATATGGTTTCTAAATGTCTTAGCATTTAGTACAATCTGCCTTTCATATAGTGCAAATACAAAGTAAGCAGTTGATGAATCAATCTGAAATATGGTGGGACGTCCAATCCGTCTGGTATGGAAGTAAACCACCGGAGTGCTATTGCTTTTCCTACAGATCCAAATATCAACAAACTATGGTTTGGTTCGAGTAAGTAAATATTGAAATTAAATAATTTTATTATCATAGGAAGTAATAATGCAATATGAGCTATGTGATTGTACTTGACAATAATAATTTCTTTTGTATCAAAATTAACAATATTCTTCTTCTTATCGTGTGGACCATACGGCTGGCTGGTACCTCAAGATATTTATTTATTTGGTTATTTTATTAGAATGAAATTTAAATCTTAGAGAGAATCAACTGATATTATAATCTTATCTTTGAAAGTTTACTTAGTCAGTTTTATGGAATTTGAACTAAGTAAATTATTTATTACAAAAGCATGATATTATTTAGCAGTGGTGACTTTTGAGGTTTCAGTATGTACTTTAACCAAGTGAATTATTTATTGCAATTTAATACTTTTTGCATTGAGGATTATTTTTAGGTTATACTGAGTTTTTATACAGGTAAAGTATTTCTTTCTAATTAATATTAAAAATGTAAGTTGTAGTATGTAACTTAGATGATTTATTTATTGTCATTTTATTCCATTCAGTAAGTATCTAATGATGATTATTTAGGCTTTGAATTTTATAAAGATAAAGCGTTTCTTACTATTTGTTATTTAACAATGAAGAGTAGGTTTTAGTATGTTTAACTGGGTGATCTATTTATTGCAATTTATATCTTTTAGCAGTGAAGTTTATTTAGGTTTTTCTGAGTTTTATAGAGGTAAGATGTTTCGTACTGGTATTTGATATTATTTAGTAACGAAGAGTAATAGTTTCTGGAGAAGTTTTGGTAAGCTCTCTTTCACCGGATAAAGTAAATATTTTGACTTGATATAAGTGATCCCAAGTAAGGTTTGCGTTCCCATTGAGGGACCAAGTTCTATGACATCCGTATCCCTATTGAATTTACCTTCCTAGTTAAGTGGTTTACACATAGGCAAAACTAGAGATATTACCTAAATATCTCACATTACATTGAAAGTCTATCTGATTTTCGAAGCAAATGCGTAAGTATTCTATCATCCGTTAGGTATCAAACTATCCTACCTATCCTCCGTAAGTTTCAACAGCTAGAGGAAGACCTCACATTTATAATTAATCGTGTGATGTGTGGTGGTACCTTCCAACTCCACGGGAGAAGAAGGTCTAATCAAAACGAACTATCCAGACGGGTTGTGGCAAGACCCAGTGAGTGCCTACGTTCTAAGCCACGTGTACTCTCCTTCCACGCGCCCGCGGGCTAAGATCGGGTAAAGAGGGTACGCGTCCTTACCGGGTGTTAGGGAACATGATGTGATGATACTGCGTAACAGGATCAAGTGTGACTGACATGTTCCTCTTCTATGAAACCTTTAACCCAACACACCACCAAAACACCACGAGAACTGGATCGCTGATAGTAAAAGCGATCACCGGTCCGTTCCAAAGATACCGATACATTGAACACATCAGTCTGTTTCCAACAATTCAGGAGAACGTTTGGAACAGTCCTAACAGACCATCTGCCCAAGACAGCCACCATGGACGGAAACTGACGCTTCCACCCTGGATTTGATGCAAGTCACAGCTTTAATCCCCATCAGTCGCAAAACCCCAATGAAAGTGAATAAATGATAGGTACTACATTAAATTTTACTTAATTACACAACAATTACGAAGGAAAACTACTTTAACTTTGATCCCATGGAAAACTATGACTTTACGATATCCCCATTAAATTTACATTATTATTACTATTGACAAACACCAAAATATTGATAACAAAATAATAATATTTTGGAAACCGACACGAACAAATCACTTTAAAACTCTAAGAAATATTTTGAATACGACAGACGAGGAGACTGTGCTTGGTTGAAATTCGAAAGAGAAAAGAGAGCGAGTATTTTCCGTCGTCGGCTTTTATAGTTTCTACCGTGTGCCCGAGCGCGTGCTGGGGCGTGCCGGAGCGTAAGCTTGAGCCTGGCGTCCTTTTTTAGCGTTCAGTTTCTAAAATGGTTCAACTTTTTTCATACAACAACATTATTCTTTATTTCTTTTGTGTTCCGTATTCGAAGTTTTATTATATTGTTGCTTTATTTATTATTTTTAATTTGTTCTTAGATTATTTAGTGTTATAAATTCATGTTCAATTTAGGTGATTCTTATTTTTCTAAGGAGTAGGCAGAGCCTTGTAACCTTAACTGTTTTAATACCTGTTTTAATATTAAATAAATTAATGTCGTATTGATTGAAGTATTGAGTAATGATCGTTAATGATTATTTAGCATTTGTATTAGAGAAAGAGGTGTAATCGACTAGTAGTTATAATGACTTGGAATTTATTTGTGAAATTGTTAACGGACCCAGGTTGGTTCCGTTACAGTGTTAACCATGTGGGAAAACTGATTAGTTTCCTCGCACTATTAATACCTCGGGAGCAAGTACAAAATACCTCGGGTGTAATTGATCGTTTTCTCCCCTTGGTTAACAATCTACTATAATCCAGCTGTTAAGTTTTATGAGCTTATACATACAGTCATCCACTAAAAATATTTTCTGTATGTAGTAACGATGTGTGCAATAAATAGAACCACAGTGGGGTCACATTGTGTTTTTTCACTTTATATTTTCGGTGGTAAAGGTCCCTGGAGGCGATTACATAAACAGGATTCAACCACGACCTTAATGCGGTTAATAAAGTTTTACGAGGGCCCTCCGCAAGAACGCTACGCTCCAAGGCGACAATGCTTTTATCTTCAGTTTTACTGATTGTTTTACAATAAGGCACAACTTGTATCTGACCAGGATAATCAGTTAGCAACATTACTGTTGATTAAAATATTAGTATGTTATATTTTATAAATATATATTTTAATGTTTTATCATTGTAACACTCTGTCATTTATTATTCTTCTGTTTGTTTATTATTTGTGATTTGACTAGAGTTTGTGTAATAAAGAAAACGAAATTCTATTTTGTCCGTCAGCCAAGTAAAACAAAACTATTAGACAGTCGAATTTCTGTTTTCAAATTAACAAAAAATTACTTAGTTAAACCGCTTTAAAGTTGGAGAGTGGGGGCTCACTACGTCACAACTCGGTGTAAAATTGACTCAAGCGTGACGTCATACGCTTTTTCAAATCAACATTTTATCTCCATATTTTTTGAGAAACAGAAAAATAAGTGTCCAATATTTTTTAATAATCTACCTGATAGAATAGAAAAAGAAAGTAGCATCATCCTTATTGATAAAAATAAACAATATAACTCTTAGATGAACGTGGAGTCAAGTTCAAAGCGTAGTAACATTTCTTGACTATAGATAATATGTTAATTATTTTGGAAGTTCAATATCTATTACACGAAACGCTTAATTTGAAGACATAAGTGAAAAATAGGTAGCTTTTCCGGCTCACAGGGCAACTTTGCATGTATTTTAGAAATAAAAAGAATCAAATCGTTAAGCTTACGTGAGACACTAAAAAGAAAATTTCTTTTGGTTATGTCAGTAACTTTAGTTTGCTTGGTTGAACCCAGTTTCAACTAGGTATACTCTTATTCAGTACATTTAGATGAATTACGATATTGTGAACAGACAGACATGAGACAGATCCAAAAAATAACGGAAATCTAAAAATTGAAGGCCGTGCCGTTTTGAAGCTGACCCTTTGCTTTTTTTCCCCATTAAATATCCTTTTGAAAGCAAGTTATTAATGGTTTCCACTGATAATATATTTTTGCTTCTATCAATGAATAAAATGGAAAAGTTAAATCACGCTGGCTAATTTTACTATTTTAACAACAACAGCTTCTCGATATGTACCAATTAAGTATAAACTAGATCCAAGAGGGGAGCAGCCATTACGTAGAGTGAAGCAAGTTTGTGGATAATCCTGTTTCTAGGCGCTTTGTCTAATTCGTTTGGGAAGTTTACTAATATGGCTTTGTTTGGGTTTAACTAGGAAGACAGCGCTTAAGATTCAAATTATAGGGAATCACTTATTCTTTGATGAGAGTGTAGTATGAGTGCATAGTTAGCTAACCAATATGTACATTGACTCCAGAGTTCTTGATATTATGATGACGTCAAAGGCATTGAAATAATTTACTAATGCACTGCCGAAAATTCCTACCAAAAAGGAATGGAGTGAAAGATGAAATATTAACACCAGTCTTATCATACAGTTACCTTCATGAAATCCTTTTCGTGTTTTCGTGATATAACCAACAAAGCGGAGATTTTTATTACGATGTCGTCGTCGTCGTCGTATGATGTGGGTCAGACATTATGATGGATGATCCGTGGAGAGAAATTTTTGTTGAGCAGCGACTTGCATCGCATACTTATAGTTTTTTATAGGATTCAAGCCAATCTTGGTCATTTTATTAACATAATTTTATTCGGTGCAAACGAATATACACTAGTATAGAGAAAAGTGTCTCGGACTAAGCTTTCACAGATCCATTTCGAGACGCGCTGTAATCATGCTGTAATCGGTTTCAGCGCACTAAAAGCGCGTGCCGAATCACCTGCTTATAATCTCCAGTCAGCGAGCGGGCGAAACCCATTCTTCTTCTTTTTTCTGCAAAATCGGTAGAAGAAGTATATGAATATGCATAACAAGGCTTTCATATTGTAAATAATTGGCTTCAGCAACATCTACCAACATTAAATCCGGACAAATCTAATTACATGTATTTTTCCATGCGCAATTCAAAGCTGGACCTAACTAATCCTAAACTGTATTACACTAAGGATATGGACCAATATATATATTAGGATAAGGACCAAACGAATAGCTTGTGTAAATGTCCAGTTATAGCTATTATTAAAAAAATTAAGTATTTAGGGATTCTAATTGACGATACTCTCTCTTTTAAACCTCATGCCGAAGCTTTGAGTAGTAAAATGCGTAAGCTAATATTTGTATTTAAAAAACTACGCTCTATCGCGGATTAAAAAAATATTAAACAAGCTTACGCTGCCTTATGTCAATCAATATTAACTTGCTGCTTTACATCATGAGGTGGATCTGCTAAATCTTCGCTGCTAACCATTGAGAGAGCCTAGAGAGCGATTCTAAAGTTTTCTACATCCCGCCCATTCATCTATCCCACTGACCTTCTTTATAAATTGTGTAAGTTTCTAACTGTTAAGCACAGTTCTCAAACAGCATGCTGAAAATACTAACAAAAGACGGAAAGATATTGTGTGCCCACAAAACATGCCTTCTCCTCTAGATTTTTAACAATTACAATAGGCTAAATGCTAAGTTGGACTTTTATTCCTAATGGTAAAAATAAACAAATTCTCCAAGACCCCCCTTTTGAATATGTCCTACGAAGACACAGAGAAGTTAATCTTGATATGCCTGTTTTGTTTTATGTTAACTCCAAATTTGATAGGTATTTTGTATTTTTAACATAGTGCCCTCTAATTTTGTCTATAAATATACTTACTAATTTTAGAATCTAACTTTTGTAATTTATTATTATTTATTTTATTTTAAGATCGGTAATTAAGACCTATCTGGTTCAGGTAAGTGTTTTATTGTATCCCTATTGGAATGTTTAGTTGATAGTATTATACTGTAAAATAAATTTCTTAATAAATTATTATTATTTATTATTATTATACAATTGTTTAATTCTCTGATCGCTGACGGCGTTTTGTTTTGTTTCGGAAAGCACCCATATCGTCACACATTTTATGTAAACGTTACCTACCGATGTATCTAATGTATTAAATAGATTCGGGCCAGGACAATCAGTCAAGGCGGATGTCTTGCGGCCTCCTCAAATCCGTGTAAGCCAGCGTCGGAGCAGTCTCGAGATGGATCACTTGTCTACGTCGCTGAGGCTCCGTGTATCACTTCCATATTCACTGATCTTAATATAATTTACTCATGTCTACTTACTGACTGTCCCAGTTATGATAGGGCTGTGCATGCTGTCACCTGAGTTTCTGAAATACATTATAATTCCGTGCTTCAAAATGCACGTTAAGCTTTTGGTCCATTCAATCACGAAACATTCATCAAAATTTATTCATATTCATTCATTCATAAAACAAACAGAAGGTACTACTTGATGTTCATCGCCTTATTAAAGGTATGAGTATATACAGTTTTTTTTACTAAGAATGCGTAAATTTTATAACTTTGTTGAATGCGTAGTTAATAGTTTTTCCTTAATATTATAATTCTTTCAATCGAAAAGGAACTTCAAGAATTAATATTCTTTTTGTAATTTATGCTACATACAGTGCGATTCAAAATTATTAAAGCAAAATGAGAGCTTAATGTTTTCGAACCCTCAAGAAAAAAAGCTGCATCTGTTATCTACTTACTTAAGCATTAGTTCAAATAAGTAGACATATCACATCTGCCTGCCTACATACATACATACATACATAAAGTCACGCCTCTTTCTCGGAGGGGTAGGCAGAGACCACGTCTGCCTGCCTGCAGTTAATGATTTAGTAGAGTATAAATATAGTTTTCCTGCATCCTAAGGTTGCTTGGAAGAGATTGCTACCCTCGCTTCTATAGTTTCGACTGTCTTGTTCTATATATTTTGGTGTCAATAAAGTATATTTATATTGTATAGCAATCAACAAAAGTATCTGACAATATATAGCTTTTTTAGGGTTCCGTAGCCAAATGGAAAAAAACGGAACCCTTATGGATTCGTCATGTCTGTCTGTCTGTCCGTCCGTATGTCACAGCCACTTTTTACGGAAACTATAAGAACTATATTGTTGAAACTTGGCAAGTAGATGTATTCTGTGAACCGCATTAAGATTTTCATACAAAAATAGAAAAAAAAACAATAAATTTTGGGGGTTCCTCATACATAGAACTGAAACTCAATTTTTTTTTCATTAAACCCATACGTGTGGGGGGGGGGGGGGGTGTCTATGGATAGGTCTTCAAAAATGATATTGAGGTTTCTAATACCATTTTTTTCTAAACTGAATAGTTTGCGCGAGAGACAATTCCAAAGTGGTAAAATGTGTGTGTCCCCCCCCTGTAACTTCTAAAATAAGAGAATGATAAAACTAAAAAAAATATATGATGTACATTACCATCGAAAATTGGTTTGAACGAGATCCAGTAAGTAGTTTTTTTTTAATACGTCATAAAATCCCACCACATTTAGGTACCTAATTATAATGTTTACTTATCATAAACTCAATTAAAAAAATACACTATTATTAAAACATCGATCAAATTTACAACGAACTACAAGAACTTTTATGTTACTTGATGCTACGGAACCCTTCATGGGCGAGTCCGACTCGCACTTGGCCGCTTTTTTTTTAGCTGTGCTCTACATGATTATAATTCAATTCGAAATTTTATAATTATGGCTTCTGTCACTGGATGATTTAAATTTATAAATTACAGTATACCTATACAATCGTTCAAGAGTACTTCTGGCTTGTAAGACGTGGAGACATTACTATAGAATCCTTTGCCAAGCTCTGGTTTATTAATAGCGTTTTAACTGTAAAAATAGATATCCTATCTTTTTTCTGGTTTGAATCTCAGCTATTATTTAAATAGCGCCATTGTTAATGTTACATTATTTTCTAACGAAATTCCATAGAACAAAAAAAAAACAAAGAATGAAGTCGATAATAAAACATTAATAAAACCTTACGTTGAGAGTATGATACACCGTGTAGCACTGAACAGAACACTACACCGCACCGTCTCCATTTTTCACTCGTTTTATACCAGCAACAATATCACTCCTGACTTTATACTTGGCTGCAATATAGTTCGTAATATTCATGGACTCGTGCAATAAAACCCAATCATTTCATTTGTAAAATCTTTATTAAAGTGCCGATATAGAGTTAAATTATTTTAGTCAGTTTTATGCAACATGTTAAAACAAACACATCTTCTGTGGAATAGATCACGATTTCAATATCGCGTCGCGTCGTTACTCTATTTTTTTATTGTAGTAAAATTAGGTAAGTAGCGCATAGCTATTAAGTTTTGAAAACAAAACAAGCCGCAATTTTGTTTTTATCAGATTTCTGTAGCAATTTAAAAAAAAAAGTAATTTAAAAAAAGTAATTGTAATAAATGTTTACAATATCTGTCTCTTAGTCTAGACAATTTTAGTTTCTGCATTGGAGCTCCGTTTACCTACATTCGATTTGTATTCAGAGTTCGTAAGCGCATCGCGATGATTGCCCTGAGGGGTACTCGCTATATATAACCAAATCCCAAATGTCTACATTATAATAGGTCTATTGTAAATAGTTTACAGCCATAGATACAAGAAGTTTACGTAAATATGATGGTAATTAAGTTTTAATCTAAGTACAATCATTCATTCATTTTTTTTTGTATAATATCGCGGTAAGCCCGTAAAATGTCTCATAAATGTTACAATCATTCAATTTTACAAAGATTTTGTGAGGGACGTTTTTTTTGCAGTTTTAAAATTTTTCTAAATAGATTCCTATGAATATTTTAAATGCATATAAATTCCAGATTTGGGAAAACAATTATTTGGAGCTTTGCATATTTTATTAAATTAATTTTCTGTCGTTATTATCAGCCAAACTCTAAAGCAGAATTTATAGTAGCTAATGCAAATTAAAATCACTCATAACAGAATAGATAGTTCTTCATACTAACTATGTACAAAGCAAGCTCTTTTCATTTTGTTCAACTGGTACATTTAAGTCCATGAACCCCGCTAAGTGTTACATGAATCACGAAACCATGAAAGAAAGAAAACGATGTAAACAGGACCGTAAATATCTATTGTCTGCGCCATTAGCGCGTAATGAAACGGACCGTGCTTTACCGAGTTGCCAACAACCACACCACAATACAACACAAGGGACATCGCACCGCGCTCACTTGTATTGAGATCAGCGAACCTCCTATCAACTTTTATAGAAGCTTCAATGAACGCAGCCATTAAAAAATCTGTTAATCTGTGTTCAATCACGCACAACTCATAAAAATACTGAAATGTTTTAATAGGTAGGTAGGTAGTATATATTTGTATGGTATTGTACCTCCTACTGAATAGGAATAAAAAAGTAACCTATTACTTACGCCAGTCTCTGTACTCTGTGCTACTTATTACAAAGGTGAATTGTACCTAACATTTTTCTCTCCTGGCTCCCCTACGCCAACGACCTTGAACGCTAGCGCCAGTACCCCGAGAAAACAAAATAAATCAAAAATCGGGTTGGTAAAATTGTTTCAAACGTCATCTAGTATTTTTAAAATTGACAGATTTTATAAAATGTAGTTAGTTGTAGTAACAGATAGCGAAAGGGTTAAAAACGGCCATTATTTGCACTTTTGCTATCTGTAACTACAATTTAACACATTTTCTTAAAGTTACCAGTTTCAAAAGTTCTAGACGACCTATAAAACAATTTTACCAACCGAATTTTTGATATACACTCACCGGCACAATTAAGCTCCCACCCTTTTTTTCAGGGAATATTCGTGATTCTTTATAATTCTATTAATTACAGCTGATGTTAGTTAAAAAGTAGTTAATTTAACGTTTATTTAAGTGTGTTTAATTTATCGTAAAATTATCAATGAATCAATTGTAATGTATTTATAACAATAAACGTAGTTTAAAATTAACCCGAAATACAAGGGTGGGCGGTTAGATGTGCCGCATGCCGGTGAGTATATTTTGATTTCTCGGACAATAATATTTTAAGAAAGATACGTTACGTTCATACTGCACGCGCAAAATAATTGTTCCGCGACACATATACATACCTATTCATAACATTGTATTTCGAAACACGCTATAAATGCGACAGGAAATAGGCAAAGCTTAAGAGTGAAAGAGACAGCTATTTGTAATCAGTACAGCCACGAAAATGTCGCTCTGTCATAGATTAAGCGATAAGTAGAAATATTTAGAACCGACACTGGGTGTATTCCGAATCAGATTTAATGGCTCAAAGTACTGACAGCGATTACTCGCGTACCGATTCAGAAATCGCGATAATACGGCTCATGAGCGAAATCAAAACGGAACGGCGTTTGAGCGCGCTGAAACTGCTTATAACTCAGTCTTGCCAGATGTTGATTACCATACCAAAACTGGCAAAATTGTAAATTGTATACCTATTAAAAAAGTACCGTACAGCTGTGAAAACAGCACTTTTCGCATGGCTAGTACCCAAAATAAGAAAAGGTATGCGAATTTTTAAAAATGGAGATGTAAATAGGCACATGAAATTAAAAAAATACAAAAAAGAATGTTTGATATTTATATTTTATCAGATTGCCTATGATATTATCTTATGTATGTATGTACCTGAGTGAAAACTATCGTAATATATACTTAATCTACTCGATACTTTTACTATCGAACATCTGGCAACCCTAACCTAAAACTGATTGATTTAAGATATTTCAGTAATTTATCGCCATTTCATAATTAAATAACGTGTTTTTAATTTTGTTCAACCAAATAAATATAAGACACGTTAATTTTACATTTAAACATTAAACATTTAACTTTTAAAAATAAATAAACAATTATGTCAAAGTCGAATTTGACATTACGCTTACGTGAATTTCGCTCTGGAGCATGGGCGCCGTTAGCGGAAGATGGCGGCGGTTATGACGCAATCCGTGACGTCACAATGGCTGCCGTAATTCCAATGACAGTGATTCGGTACGCGTTTTGGGTACTCAAAGTGATGTCAGCGCAAATCGGAACGCGGCCACTATTTCAAGTTGCATGAATGAATTGTTGCATTGTTATATCTATTAATTCGTATAATAATTAAATATTATTTATTCAACGTAATTTCAAGTAGGTACCTTTTTAGTTTAGATTTTAAATGATTTAAATAAAGTATGTCAATATTAACTTAATAGATATTTACTTAACATAGAAACAAAATAATTCAGCCTACATTCATAAAAATCTCATTGTTACACTTTCTACTATGGTTACACTGACAATTTCTTGCCTACCTATTTTTAACCGACTTCAAAAAAGGAGGAGGTTCTCAATTCGTCTGTTTTTTTTTTTTTATGTATGTTATTAGATATCTCCGCCAATTGCTAACCGATTTTAATAATTCTTTTTTCATTCGATTGGATTTACTCTCGAGGTGGTCCCATATTAATTTCGTCAAGATCTGATGGTGAAACATGAGGTATAACTTGGAAATTCCTCAACAATGTAGCATTCGCGTCGTTATTCGTCTATTCTTTTAGTCATATCTCAGTCAGTTTTCAACCGATTTTGATGATTCTTTTTTAATTCGATAGAACGTGCTTTAGGGATAGATCCATACTAATTTTGTTAAAATCTGATGATGGAATAAGAGATAAAAGCGGAAACTCCTCAACCAGTGATAGCAACATGCATCGCGCGCGATACCGTTTGTGGTGGAATGTTGCTAGGCAACGAAATAAATTTGTTTTGTCAGTTTGCTGAAAATCTACGTTTCCCTTGTTCCATTTTTTCGATTTTATCACATTATTGGCGACCGTGGCAGGACATGAACCTGCAATCTTCGAATATTGTATTGGAAATCACAAAAAATTTAGCTTCTATGACCGAGTGGTCGAGTGTTTTAATCTTTTTACGGAGGTTTCGGGTTCGAATCCCGGTGAAGACACTCTTAAACGAAAATGTCCTTGTGAGACTTTCTCCAGTTTAGTGTGGACATTGCTGCCTGAATCACCCGATTGTCTGAAAAGAAAGATTATTCCGTGCTTCGGAAGGCACGTTAAGCCGTGTGTCTCGGCTCTAATATCTACAGAAGGCGTCGTTACTCGAGCTAAGTCAGTGGGTTTTGACAAGGGCCCAGTACTATATTAATTGTGTGACCAGGGTGTGTGAGGTTGGTTGTCGACCTTATAATCCACAATATGAAGAAAAAGAAGAAGCCAGCTTATGTTCACTATCTGTAATCACCATCTCAAACCTGAAACTCCTTACGAATAGCCCAGGTATCGGGGTAAACTGTAAGCTTATTAATAGGGAAGAGTCGTGCTCGTCCATACAAAAAGAGAAAACGTTTTTCCACTTCTATATATATTTTCCAATCTCCATGATTTTTTAGTATGTTATTGACACAATGAAAGACTAGGTTTATAGTTTTTGCTTTTTTCAAAATTTGCAATAGATTCAACCTTATATAGGCACCTCAAGTAACGTAATTTTTTTGATTAAAACTGTGTCAAAGTGATTTGTTGAAATTTAGTCATTGGAAACCGTTTTCTCCCGAAGTGGGAATTTCACCAAGAAAAGTATCTATTGTCGGCGAGCTGCAACGCTCTCGCTCTCTCTCTCCTGGGGGTATGAGCGCACGAGCCATAGCAAATGTTTTCCTAAATACCTATTTCGTTAGGATCGCGAAGCTATTCTTTCCTCTTAGCATTGTCAGTTTAGTGGCCAGCTGGACTACCAAATGACCTCTTACTTCGTAGCCTCTTACCCAGTTTAACTTATGTTATTTTAGAAACTATTATATAAACAACTAAACGCGGTTGCAAAGCACGAAAGACGCAGTCTAAACTAAGCAAATACCAAAAATATAATATCTTTGTACTGAAACTGTTAAATAACAAAACCTAGCTTTGGATAATGAAGAAAAATTATAGAAAATGTGTCGCGGTAAGGAATAATTACTTACATAAAATATATTGAATAAAACACTGAAAATCATAAAATAAAAATAATTTTAACAAAAAAATAGAAACCTCCTTCAAATTGCCTTATATGTTTATCTCCACTAAAAAGTAACAAATAAAATAACATTCCAGATGGAACATGAAAAAAAATATTGCCAATATCCTCAATTAAATAGATAGGTAGTGTATTAAGTAAATATTTAGAATTTTGTACTTCCTTTTGGAGTCGGTGCCAGCCAAAAAATCGTCGATTAGTCGTGGGCAACTGTTTTAAGTCGTCGTCGTCGTTAAGTCAGTACATATTTCTATATGACTATCAATAAAATTCTTTGATAGTCTATAGCGTCCACTACACTACTCGCGAAGTTGATCGAAGTAAGCTGAGGACGAGAGTATAGAGAGGCACTTCGTGCAACTTCGGGCTTCACTTTTACACCAATTTGACACTTCGTGAGACTTCGTCGAAGAACTTCGGACGAGAGTGTAGTGGGCGCTTATGATATAAATGTTTTGTTGTGCTGCGCGGGATGCAATGCTGCACCCGACCAAACGCAGGGATAACGACAGGAGCGACTACCAAGAAAGTCCGGGTAGGTTTCATTCGATAAATAATTAATACTCGTAGTTTCGTCATCTTCAATTTTTGGCTGGCACCGACTCCAAAAGGAAGTACAAAATTCTAAATATTTACTTAATACACTACCTATCTATTTAATTGAGGATATTGGCAATATTTTTTTTCATGTTCCATCTGGAATGTTATTTTATTTGTTACTTTTTAGTGGAGATAAACATATAAGGCAATTTGAAGGAGGTTTCTATTTTTTTGTTAAAATTATTTTGTACCTACTGTATGTGGTATGCGTACTTGATCATAATCTATGACCTTAGCGTATGAGCTATCTTTGTCACACGTGTGATTGAAACAATGTTCTATCTCTTTTATCGTTTGGAAACAAGCTGTGATTCATTAAAATTACAAATTATTGATTAATCTACTTAAAACACATATTTTTATGCACTTACCTGTGATATGAGATCCCTTCATCTTTATTTACCTTTTTGTCGTGATTTTTACAGTTACGAAATACACAGGAAGGCATTTTAACCATTTTTTAGTACGTAGTCGATACACGCGCTCTCAATGACAGGTCACAGCTCGACTGACTGCAATGGTCACAATTAGGACCAATTCACGGCACGCGTTTGGTGCGTTGGTGGCGTATCTACCTCAGTCTGTATATAATATCATTGTTCTCGGAGTTATGATTTTAATTGAAGTGGCGCTAGTGTGCAGCCAGGTAGCCCCTGGATAAAAATATTTATCAGTAAAGCGTGCCTTTTGCGAAATTTAATCAATTAGATTTTAAGGGTTGTTGTTCTGATGACATGGAGTTATTGATAACACAGTACAGTACATGTACAGTGGAAATTTAAAATTTCCCATGGTATACTCCCAGGTGGACAAAAGTAAACGGTATTAAAGAAAACTTTCTACGGCCTCAGGTGGTCTTGGAAGGTGTACTGTGGGCAAGAAGGGTCCTTATTCACTTTCCATAGATATAAGTCTTTACTCGAAACACGTCTCTTACCCACGTAGTTGTCGTCGTTTATTTTCGCATTGTTGTCGATCGTTGCAGCAAAAAAAATCTCGGAAGCGTTTAGAATTTAGATAAAGCAAATTAATCACGGGCTGATAAGTACGTCTTTAGTGTATCGGAGGCTTCTCGCTTCCCATTTCTTCTCGCAGAGGTAGTAGGCACCTGTTAGGCATATCCAGTATTAACTGACATACGGTGCTGTCGGAATAACTAAGCATAGTCATGCCTGTTTAAACTGGTTTTGTGTAGGTTGTCTTGTCTTTCACATCCTGCGCGAAACCGGGCTATAAAACTTTACGAGCTCCCAGTATGAACATTATGATTCTTGTCGATGTCGCTTGCGCCTAGGTAGTTCGCAAGAGTTTGGTTGCCAATAAAGAAATGCACATGCTAAAATGGATAGGTTTATGGTAACGGCGCGGTAAAATGGGACACCTGATGGCTTTTGAAGACAATAACGTGTATTTGGACGAATGTACCAAACTTTGAGAATCGTGTTTTTAAATTGGTCTGGAATAAACTGCTATTTCTTTAAGACTGTATTTATCTCTTCTGTAAAAATACCATTCTATGTTCTATTTTATTTAATATTTGTACGAGTTGGCAATGTATTTGGTTTAAGGGTCTTCTTTACTTTCTATTCCTTATTCAGCGAAGTCGGAAGTTTAGATAATACCTACAGTACCTACAGTACAGACTGAATGCATCACCAACGCATACATAGATAAATAAATAGAAGGACGTGTAGCAGGAAAAAAATTTTAGAAGGAAAAAAAATTTAGAATGTTTAAAACATCTAACGAAATCAAAGCGGGAATAAAAATACTTTTTTTATTTTTCAACTGTCTTTTCAAACTGTAACTCTGTTCTTAAACGAATCCACCAAAAAGCAAATCTGTCGTAACACGAAACAAGTCCTGAACCACCTTCTGTTCTGTTTATGATTTGTAGTAATTGTCGGGGATGATGCAGGTTCAAATCCTGTCCAAGATCGACTTTAATGGTGTAGGTAGTCACTTGGTGGTTGATCAATGTCGAACCTCTTGATGTTAGTTTAGCTTAATTAGTCATAATTTTATTGTATTATCGGTCTGAGCTATTTGGAAGGACTAGTGAAGAAGATATCACTACCGCTACTGTTTACAACCGTACCCGAACCCGCCCTGCATCCGTCCTTGCACAATGATAATTTGATACGAGTAGATATTGAAAATGGCGTATTTGATTGAAGATTGTTCCTGTCATATTTCTTAAAATGATGATAGCAAAATAATAATAAAGGTATGATTCCGAGGCATCCAGCAGCAGCACGACGCATGTCATTTTGAATACGGTACTAACACTTACCTACCAAAAATGTACAAGATGTGACAACGTCGAGCTGTTTTTTTTTTGAACGGACCAATAGCCATTTCTACCAAACCGGTAATATAGCGGGCGCGGACTTAATCGACGTCGTGCTGCTGCTACATGAGTCTGTTATACAACGTGTTAGCTAAATAACGCAAAACCTCTCGAGTGGTGAGTCAGCCCATGAAACTGAACAACTTTTGTTCCAGAAGTTCCACAAAACCTAAAAATAAAATATCTGATCAGCATTCTGATCAATAGGGGATCGGACTGTTCCTAAATTTATAATATTTTATTTATGTATTATTTTTAGAATATAGATTAGTAGCAGACGATTCGCGAAGAAAAAAACAGAATCGGTTGAAAAACCATTCTTCGTTTCCAAAATATCGAGTGCCAAAATCAAAAATTCGGAAAATATTGTTTTTTTTTTCACTATTTCGGCCATAACTTTTTTCGCTTTTGACTTTCTCGAATAATTCTTTTTGCACCTTACAGCTATTATGAATACACGTCTTTTGAGCTTTTTTAGAATGTCATATCTTCACAACTCTCCGAGATATAAGGGGATCGCACTTTTTCATGAAATCTGAGCCTACACTGGAGCGAACGAGAAAACATTTCCAATGTCAAAAGTCGTCCTTCTACCAGACCGCTTGGCTAAAATAAATGGGACGATTTATTTCAGAATCGCCGACTTTTCCATTGTGTTAACTTTTGCCGCGCACAACTCGCCAAGCAAAACATTGTGATCGCTTCACGGCTCGTGTTTTGATAACGCCATGACGTTGTTATCTCGTTTGATGAATGGACTTTTTGTTACAAATGGCCGCTGCTATTCCGCTAGTGAACTCTCGCCCCGAATGTTTCCCTAAAGGCACAGTCACTTGGCTCATTGTGATTTGTGACGATAAGCAAATGTTACTTTAATTTAAAAGCACCTATTCAAATATTAGTGTGGAAACGCGGAGAATGATGCGATAAACTTAGACAGTCTGGATAGATTTTGAGTTAAAATTGCCACGCTTGGAATCTTGACTCCCGAGAGTGGATTTCCGGGCTGGAAATGAAAATTGTTGAGGAAGTCGTAGCTTCAAAGGCATGCTCCGAGACAAGTGTCACATTGCTGTCTTTGATATTGCTACCTTTGTGTTTTAATATACTGCTTCTTACCTTCTTTCTATTTAATTTTAACGATCCCGCTGTCTGCACACTTTAAACGTTTTGTGTACAGAACACCCCTTACACCTTAGAGTATTCAATTCCCGATGACAAATTGTATGGTCCTCATCCCAATTTCCATGTCAAGACCTTGAGGATCCTCCGTTACCATACCAACTCCCAACACGGGGAAGAATAAATTCACTCCAAGAATAAATTAGGGTCTTTGTGTCAGGGAATCGTGGAGTTTTCAATAAGGTGGTGAGGAAGCAGCGGGCCAGTAAATATGACAAGTTGAGTATAGTCAACAACAATATTTTTAGCTATATTTTAGTTTGTAGATTGAAATTGGCTTAGGCTATAAAGTTTTCATCAAACGTTGGGATTGAATGCTTGATCTAATTGCATTTTTTTAAATATTTGAAAATATTTTGCTGTCTCTGTCATGGATACCTTACTAATATGTAAGTATAGGTAGTGTACACAGGAAAAATACATAATTAGTTAATTATTTGAAGTGCTGTTTACAGTATGTGTAGTTGTATGTACTCTCCATTGGATCGTGTCAACGTACCTCGAGAATACAACATTTCATCCCACATGATTTATGAATGCGATAAAGCTGATATAAAATAACGACGTTCAGATTTCATGTCAATTTTTATAGCGTCGTCGTTGTAAATGTTGTCCAATTTTTTATTGATCGATATAAAAAAGTACTTCAATTACAATACAACGAATATAAAGGAAATGTTTGTTTGACAAAAACATATTTTCGACTCTACATAATAAAAAATAAATGATGGAAGTATTTCTAGGTTAGCGATGCATAAAAATGATTAACCTTTGAGAGCAATAATAAAAAATAAAAATTTATAAAATAAAAACATAACTTTAATTTTTGAACACAGCGTGTTGCAGTTTTTTGTAATCCTTCTAACGGCAAACGAGAGGGTAAATTGCCTAACGCCTAGTAAAGAAAGTACCACACCGAACACTTTTCCTTATACAATTTGCTTGTACATTTATTAACGTGTAACTTAACCTTTTATACGAAACCCGAATGCATCTATTATGTTAGATAATGTTCGGAAATTGCAAACAAGGAACAAATTTTGAATAATTAACCTCGCAGTCTATTATGTTACTAGGCTCTGTGATATTTCTACCATCCAATAAAACGTAGTAATTCAAAGGCAGAGGGGTGAGCAGAGCATCTCAATCTCGCGGGATAATTACGCGGCGACTCGGGTTTAATTGATCTTGGCAGCAAGATGGATCGCGCGGCGACTGCGCACGCACGACGGGATACGACGACGTAATGCCCTCTCATAATTTATTTATAAACTAGCTGAATACATGTTTTTAGTTCCTAACTTTAAAAATGGCGGACTTTGCATACAAACCATTAATCCCTACATTTAGTATTATATCTAATACCTACATAATGTGTTAGGTATAGCAATACCTATACTCCTTACTCTGTTATTTAAAAATGCTAGCATGTGATAAATGCACACTGGCAGCTTTATTTTGTTCTAGAATTGTATTTTCTAATGATTTCGAAACATGTCGGTTTTGAATGTCGTTTTGACTCGGTCTAATAATGAAAGCCCTTGGATAACAATTTGCAATATATAAATATTCATTTTAAATAAAACATTGTTTTCCCCATAAATCATATCTTTTTTTATTTTACACAACCCCACCACCACAATATAATGTACTTAAATGAACTACCTACGAGTATAGAACTACAAAAATTGTACTATAGTAATGGCACGTGTTGGAGGAGCTTAAATAATACTACCTAAGCCTATAATAGTACATACCTACTTACATTATTATTGTACTGTAACACAGTATATATAGCGACTTTCCTGCACCCAGATAAACCTTGTTGGTACAGGACTTAACATGTTTGTATCCATCTTTACGGTTCAATAAATAAAAAATAAAAATTACAGACTAATTATCTCGTGTAAAAGTATAGACATAGATAATATTAATAGAGACAATACTGAAGCTTTTCAGCACTTTATTTCTTGATGGCACTGTTAGTTTGACTAGGATATTGCAGGCTGAATCACCTGACTTTCCACGATTCGACTCCACATTGGTACGTGGTGAGGTTTGAACCCGCGTGTCCCGGACGAGAAGTAGCGGCCCTAGCGACTACACCACAGACACTTTTACTCCTTAAATAAAATAAAAATAAAATGTTTCACTATTTATACCTACAAGGTTTTATTTGATTCACATTGTTTGTGACATTTGATAATAATGATTTAAATTGATATAAAACAATTACATAGTTATTTTTGATATATTATTATGTGTGTAGGTTTGTATGCCCTAAATATTAGTAGTTTGTTTCATCATCATCATCATCATCAGCTCATATACGTCCCCACCTAGGGGACCGAGCCTACCCTAGTTTGTTTATATAATTTTTATTAACGGTATTAGCTTATCCTATTCCGTTTTCCTTGTGTGCACCGTCCCACAATTTTAATGCAACTTTCCTGTACCCTATGGTTGCCTGAAAGAAATTGCTACCTTAGCAATAAGGCCGCCTATCTGTACACCACTTCATTTATCTTTTATACTTTGAATCTTTAGCCTTGTGGTGCTATAAAGTATATTCTATTCTATTTTGATTGCTTTTCTAGTTATAACCTAGTTATTTTGCCTGCAAGGCCAAAAACTGGTTGTATGTGGTACCTTCAGAAGGAATTTCCTCAAAGGTGAGATGTAATAAAAGTAAAAACGTGAGTATAATTTGGGTTGATTCGTGTCTAACAAAGCGCAATTTCCTAGGATTACTTTCAGTGAGTCGCGCAACTAATAAAGTAACTTGTGACACGGGTCGGGCCTGGGATCGACGTTATCAAATTAACGAGGAAACTTCACTCCCATTCTGGGTTTCCTGCCTCAATCTTCGCGATTATTTACTTGGCAGAAGTCTTGACCTGTCCCTATATGTTAAATAACCGGCCAAGCACGTGTCGGGCCACGCAAAGTGAAGGGTTCCGTAGTTGTCCAATACTACTTACAGTAAACATTCATCATAACATTTTTCTATGATATTTGTAGTACCAAGTTCCTTACTTTTACAAGTACATTTTATCAGTTGGTCTATTATTCGATAATGTGTTCCTTACTTGATGTTGATAATTTTCCATTTTACACTACTACCGTGAATTTTTTCACATTTCCAAATACAACGGTTTCACTGGTGGGGGGGGGGAACTTGACTCTAACAAAAATAAGCACTTTAAAACAAAATATTTCTGACACGTACACTATCATCGAAAAATGGTTTTTAGCAAACCCCCATTATTTAAAAAAAATCTATCCAATGGTACCTCACACTATAAAGTAGTCGTGAAAAAAAATAACCCCCACTTCACGTTGCCAGAGGAACCATAATTTTTTTTTTTATTAAATATTTTATTCTTCAGCTTTGTCGGCATGATTAATATATGCCAAATTACAGCCTTCTAGTATTAAGAGTCTCTGAGCTAAGCTACGGACGGACAGACAGACAGACAGACGGACATGGCGAATCTATAAGGGTTCCTTTTTAACTACGGAACCCTAAAAATCACAATAAATGGATTGACATTAAAGTTTTTATTGCCGTAATAGATAAACCTCGTCTAGAAATATCTAATGATGAAAATAATAATCTAATACTTTAAACGAGCAATCCTTGTATATACCTATATATATATATATATATATATAATGAGAATCTCGGAAACGGCTGCTACGATTTCGATGAAATTTGGTATATAGGGGGTCTCGAGGGCGATAAATCGATCTAGCTAGCTTTTGTTATGGTAAAACAGGATTTCCCCATGTTTTCGGCCTTAAAAGAATTTGTACGTCATATAATTAAAAGAGAAGGTTAATTTCGCCGCTATCCATAACGACGCAGTGGCTCTGTTGGGGAACCAGGAGGCAAAGGAAGGGAGGCGAAGGTCAGACGATCGAATCTACAAGAATGTACTTTTTTATTTTTTTGTTCATGTTTCTTTTTTTGTTTTTTTTGTTTAAGAATTAAAAACTTGAAAATAATTCAAGTTTTTAATTCTTTCATTTAGTTATTTAAATACAAAAATGACAGAAATAAACATTTCTTATTTAGTACCTTATTTTTTTCGTGGTCTAAATTTTTTCCAACAGATAGAGCAATTTTTATAGGTATGTTTTTTTATTTATTACTTACCGTCGTCGTCGTTGTTATTACTTATTTTTTCATTTACTTAGTTCAATTAAAATACCTTTACAGAAAATCACTTGGTTTTTCTTACACCGAAAGTTCTGCAACAGATGGCACTACAACTCACATAGTGACGAAATTTTCTTCTAAAAAAGCATTTAAAAGTATTTTCAGTTATTTTTTCAGATATGTAACACAGAAATGGAAAATGCTATTTTATCCACGGAGTCGTTATTTAATCCACGCAACTTCAACAAATTCAATTTTATATTACTACTGCCTTTACCACTGTTAGGCATGGGAATAATAATTTATTTTCCTTTCTGAATTCTATCCAAATTCTGATCCTAATTTATTGTCAATGCAGGGAAATCTATTTTTACTAAAAGGGTCGATCAACTATTTTTTGTTCAAGCCTGGTCCCATACAGTTGTAAAAAAATATCTAAGCAGTTTAGGCGTTTATATCTGTAAATAAATGTTTTCCGAATATTTAAGATTGTATTTAATCAATACATAACCTTTCAGAAAAGAAAAACATCATATTTCACTTGAATTTAGGTAGTTGTCCGATGGACGCAAACTAGTAGTTCATAGTACAAGTATATGTCCCCAAGCAATACCAGTCTTAGATAATTAGCATAATGAAAAATCTTCAACATTTATATAAAAAACAAAAACACAGCAATATTAAACCTTAATATTTTAATCCTAAGAGCTTAAAAGAAAATTTTTATTCGCCCCTATCAGCTAATTTCCGAAATTATCTTACTGTCCCTCAATCTCCCTTCAATAGGGAGGTCTTTCGGACAACCATTAAAAAGTTCTAGGTGTTCATCATAAATAGCGTTTAAAAGTCTATCGTCAATAGACTAAACAATTAGAAAGCGCAGGAAGTAATCAGCTATTTTGTTTTTTGGAGAAATTTGAAGACAGTCGGCCAAGGTCAGTTCATAGTGTAGTGTATGTTTATTGTGTGTCCACTGGACATCTGCAGTAAAATCGTAAGTACATTGTTTTTTTATTGTAGGTTTCTTGCGATAGTTTAGTCGTATTCTTAGTGTTATGTGATTGGTGAGAATAAGGATATTATTTCGATAATCAAGGAATAAGAGTCACTAAAGTATAAAATGTCCACTGGACAACCGGTCACTTGGACAACCAAAATGGTTGTCCCAGGGACATTATTGGTTGTCCAGTGGACCGAACAATTAGTTTTGTCATTTTTAAGAGAAACTAGGTAAAAATCAATACAGCATTTTAATAATAATAAGTCCACTTAAACTTAAATGTTAGAGTTCATGTTTTATTTTCATTTTAGTACCTAAAAATGTCTGGGTAGGAGTGCGAGAAGGCGACGACTCGCGCATCGGGCCGCGCAATTGGCTCAGAAACCATAGAGAGCAAATGTTGGTAAACTTCCTAGACATGCAAGGGTTGTTCTGCATGAACACCTTCTTTGAGAAGAAGCCCCATAGGACTGGACAAAGCCCCGATGGTAAGACGAAGAGCGGGATTGACTTTATCTTGACGGACAAGAAGCGCATATTTAGGGATGTTTCTGTGGCTAATAGGTTCAATACCGGTAGCGACCACCGACTGGTAAGAGGCACTCGGCTTCAGAGTTGAGAGAAGTCGTATGGTGAAATCCGCTCTTCGTCCAACTCTGACCCAACACGTGCACGGTTCTGAAGCGTTCCAGTTGAAACTGCGCGAGCGTTTTGCCGAACTGGAATCCACGGCAGATGTGAGCAAGGACCTCGAAAGTGTGTTAAAAGTAATTCGCGAAGTGGGAACCAGGCACTTCAAGGGAAAGCGGGGTAGCCAAAGGCGATTGAGCAAAATCGGGGGTCAAAAGTCTTTGCTAAAAGACTGGGTAGGAGCCACCTGACGAAGCTCAAAAACTCGGAATGCAGTATCGTCACATCAGTTCCGGAAATCCTAGCCGAGGTTGAAGACTTTTATGGCCGTATATATGTCTCACATGCCCCAAAGCCTCCGCCTGGCGTGAATGACCCAAGAGCCACACTGACACGCCACTTCACTGAAGATCTTCCGGTCGTAGACAGCTTAAAAATTGGAAGGTTCCTGGCGAAGAAACTGTACTGAGAAAATTAAAGGAGCTATCTAATTCCGTCATAGCCAATGGAACTACCCCGAAGGCGAGGAGTGAGAGCGTGGTGGCGCTGTTTTTCAAGAAAGGAGATAAAACTCTCCTCCTAAAAAAGTTCAGACCGATCTCGCCCTTAAGCCACGTCTATAAGCTGTTTTCGAGAATCTTCACAAACCGTCTCGCCGCAAGATTTGACGCCCTCCAGCCTCCGGAACAATCTGGGTTGGCGGCAATTGGCGGTACGTGGAGGTACTGAGACAGAGAAGCCTGTACAGTATGGCGTTGATGTCAGTTGCTCAGAGGAGTGAGACAGGGGAATGTGGTCTCTCCGAAACTGTTCTCCAACGCACTAGAGGATGTCTTCAAAACCCTAGACTGGAACGGATGGGCATCAACATTAATGGCGAATATCTCAGTCACCTCCGCTTTGCCGACAACATAGTGACAATGGCTGAATCGTCGCAGGATCTGCAAAAAATGCTGCACAGTCTTAACGCTGCCTCATTGTCAGTTGGTCTCCGGATAAACTTGGACAAGACTAAGGTCAGGTTCAACGAACTAACCATTCCGGAACCAATCTCGATCAATGGCGAAGTGCTCGAAGTTGTCCAAGAATATGTCTACCTCGGGCAGACGTTGCAGTTGGGTAGAGACAACTTCGAGCGTGAAATCGCAAGAAGAGTACAGTTGGGCTGGGCAGCATTTGGGAAACTGCGTCGTATCTTCTCGTCACCACTACCGCAATGCCTGAAAGGCAGGGTGTATAACCAGTGTGTCCTACCCGTTTTGACATACAGAGCCGAGACGTGGAACATGACGGTGAAGCTGGCCCACCGGCTAAATGTCACTGAGCGAGCTATGGAAAGATCTATGCTTGTTATTTCGCTACGGGACAAAATCCGTGACGAAATCATCCGGCAGAACCGATGAGCGTTGGAGCAGACGGGTTCTCGAATGGAGACCGCGTCTCAGAAAACGTAGTGTGGGACGCCCCCCTGCCAGGTGAACTGATGACCTAAGGAAGGTCGCTGGTGGTGGCTGGATGAGGAAAGCGGGTGATCGTGCACTTTGACGTGCCCTTGGGGAGGCCTACGTCCAGCAGTGGACTGCAATAGGCTGATTGATTGACCTAAAATTGGGGATGACATCAAAAGAAAAAGCCGTGAAAGATGGCTGAAAAGAAAAAAAAACATGAGAAGAAAAGAAAAAACGTTGAGAAGAGTTTTTGTTTTAGCTGTTATTTAACTCAGGAGCTGAGTTTCTGTTTTTTGTTGAACTAGTGCCATATTAAAATTTTAAGAAGCTTCTAGAAAAAACTTCTTAAAAATGTTATCCAAAAAGTAAATACATACTTTTAATTGCAACAAATTGTTTTTATTATCCCTTTTCTTGTCAATAGAGTACTTCAAATAATATGTCAAACAACAGGTAATTTATGTCCCTTGGACAACTAAAAAAGTCTCTTGGACAACTTTTGTCCCCAGATTTCGAACTCACAAAATTTACATGTTTCTGTCAAAAATATAGAAATAACCTGATTGAAATAAACGATTTTGTTTTATAAGCAATAAACAAATCTATTGAATTGTGGTCTTGAACATTTCAACTACATGTAGGCTTTTAATATTATGTTTTCAACAATTAAATGTCAACGGTTGTCCAAGAGACATTGTAATTGGAAATAAGTCGAAAACAATAACTACGAACTTTAGTATAGCTATTATAAATAAATATATACTCATATTATTATACAACAAACCAGTTTGCTTTTACTTTCTCTTATGGTTTCATCATCAAAATAATATTAGTTTTGGTTGTCCAAGGGACAGATTTTTCTCTCATCGTCCTGATTTTTTGGTGAAATATCTAGTAACGGTTATAAAAAGTGCACTGCTCGTTGTTATATTTTAAACTCTGATAAATTATCTATTGTCTTATTTCAATGAATGCCCAAAAATAATCACTCACATTTTTTTCTAAAATATTCCTGGCTGGACAAAAAATAGTTGATCGACCCAAAAATTAAACCTAACTAGATCGATTTATCGCTTCCGAAACCCCATATAATGCTAAATTTCATCGAAATTATCCACGCAACCTCAATAAATGCAAATTTATATTACTACTAGCGCCGCCTTTACCACTGTATTTGTGAAGTGACCAAAATTGGAACTACTGCTAATAAGTTGGTAGGTTAGTTGGTATGGGAATAATTTATTTTCCTATAATAATCCTTTCTGAATCCTATCAAAAGTCCCATCCTATTATTTTATAACACATAATATACTCTTTTCCTCGTTTTACTCGGGCCATCTGATGGAAAACTTTCAGACCACCAAAAAATTTATTAGAAATTTTCTTTCATTTTTGTATTTAAATAACTAAATGAAAGAATAAAAAAAAAATAAACAAGAAACAAATGAAATAAGAACAAAGAAATAAAAAAAAAATATTTGTCGAGATTCAAACTGCAAACTCGCGGTGTCCCGACTGAACCAAAATTACCTTTCTATTTCAATGATATCGCGTATCAATTCTTTTAAGCCTGAAAATACGGGGAAATCTATTTTATAAGCTAGATCGATTTATTGCCCCCGAAACAAAATTGCGAAATCGTTGCAGCCGTACGTTTCCGAGATCCTTATTATTGTTATCGTGCTCGTTTAAAGTATAAGAGTGGTGCTACTATGTCCAGCCGCGTGTACTTTCTTATTAAGTAGAGTTTATCGAAATGCGTAGGTGTCTTAAAAAAAAAAATAAACGAGCTAAGCTCGGTCAACCAGGTACTAAATAATAATATAAAGAAGCTCTAAGTATGGTAAGTGAATAATAATAATAATGAAGATCTAACTGTATAACGAAAAGCTATTATTGATAAATGCATACCATTATAATAACAATACTGTTCTGTACAGTTTAAAACCGGGAGCGTCTTCATTCGGTAGCAGTGCAGTAAATATATTATAGTTGAATACATCAAAAATGTATAATATGCTATAACTGGCACTAAAGTCAGTCGATACAAGAGCGCCACTCGAACCATATTATAATTTAGTGAAGTCCTGTCATAGAAGCGTTAAAGTTTCTGTTAGATATCTTGCGTGTGTGCGTGTGCGCCACCGCCCGGTTTGTTCTTGATTAAAGATCAGTGTGCAATTGACTAGCGTGTCTACTTGTCGTGCCCGCCCGACTCTTATATTTAACAGTTTCCCTCCACATACAAAAATTGGCCTCACTTTTATTTGAAAGGTGTATTCAAGTACTTTGTAGGCGCTGTTTACTATAAAATATATTTTTTTTACTGTACATTCAATAGGTAGGAGTTAGTTACATGCTTTTATGTATCTTGAACTACAAGCAAACACAATCGCGCAGTCCACCGTCGTGTTAAGGCGCGCACTCGAGTGTGTAATTCAAAAATCAACAACATTTTCTAGCCCAATGAACCACTCATCCCTCAGTAGTCTTATGCTTCAGGCTTGTTTGATTTCCACCAAGAGATTTCCCTTTACATAAAATCATGTTGATTCGACATTGTTTATCTTGGAGGCCCATTAGGCGCTCAGCATTTTTTTACGTAGTCAAAGTCAAAGTGAAACTGTTGCATAATGAGGGGTATTAAAACATGAGTGTAGGCAAGGTTTTTAATAGATGCACACGAGTGTTTTAATACCTAGTTATGTGCAGTTTCATACACTACTTTATCTACTCTCATACATTGGTGTTGAACAATAACGAAGTACCTTTTTTGCATTTTCCATTCCATAAAATCTTCATAGCATTTATCATATATTTTTCTCGACTTTGCTGGTAAAAGATTATGAGGCATTCCCGTCGCCGCATTTAAAATATCAGGCGGAGTCAAATTCTCTTCACAAACACTGCTATCGGACATTTTTACGCAAAAATAATGTTTCTACCAAATTCAGTACAAGAAAACAAGAATGGCGGCAAAACCACAAAACCAACCAAAACCCAGCCAGCATATCACTACGCATGCGCTAAAGCGCGCGCTCCACAGACAATATTTTGGGCGCATTCCGAATCAGACTTTCAGCGCTGCTGTCAGCGATCAGAAAAGCAAAAAAATGTATGGCTGACAGTGATTCGGAACGCAATTACGGGTGCTTTAATAGATTTCAGCGCGTCTCGGAACGCATGCGTGCGCCTTTTTTTCGTATTCAGCCTAAAACCGTAGACTAGTTTAATGAATAAAAAAAGATAGCAGTACTATAATGAGATTTATTTTTAATTTAATGTACATGCGTTTATAAAGTGTGCCAATATAAAACCGATTTGGATTTTGTAATTCGAATTTTACGATATGAGAGTAGATAAAATTATTTATTTCCATAGGATGTTATTACATCACTTAGATCCGTCATTACATTTTTTTGGGTGAGTTCACTAACACAATGGCGGAATCTGTGGAGAAGAGCTCACCGAAGAAACTCCACAGTCGTTGCATCTTTTGCGTTTCCTTTTTTAAATAAAATATTGTCAATCACAAAATTAATGCTTACTTTATTACAGACATCAGTTTTAGAAGCTCAATGTATTGACATTATTTGATACGGGTTAATATCTTGTCAAATAATGAAGTAATAATATATAGGTAAATAGTCTGCTTTGGCGGATTCGGAAAATAACATTTATTTCCTCCTGCCCATGTTCTTATGATTGGGATTAGTTTATGGCGAAGTTTGCGAGATGATTGCTCATTGAATAAATGGTACACTTAATGAACTCGAATTGATTGCGAATTTAATTAGGCTCTTAATGTGTATTAGAAGAATAAAACACAAGGTAATCTCCGATAGGTCAAGCCGAAGACACAGAACTGAAATAGAACCGTTTTTCACATTGAAAGGAAGAAAACGATTATTTTAGGTCTTGCCGAGGCTTGACCAGTCAACCAATACTCACAATACTCGCCCTAATTCAGGGTAGACTCGAACCCTTGTACATGTAAGAGAATCGACGATAACTTATAAACGTAATTTCTCCGCTTTTATTGGTGTACCTACTCGTCATTTCTATAAAATAATAATAATAATAACAACAGTGTTAGAATAGTGTTCTGCCTGAAATAAATAGCGTAATCATTTAAATTACGTGAATAGAAAATGTGCAAGGCAAAGTACTTATGTAAGAGCGTGCCAGCAAATATAACGTAGCGCTAGACGTTTAAATTCCTCTTCTCTATTATGAAGCATCTTTAAGCGCATTTTCTATGAAATTTTACCTAGTAGTGGAACCAATTAGAAGCGAAACATGTTTTTCGTATACCGGATTTGCTTTTACGAAACAAAAAGTTGCTTATGTTGTAATATGCTTGTGCACTGCACTTCCAGTGACGCACGATTGTTTCATGTGACCAATTTTCCAGTGAATTAAATTTCCATTAAACTCTCATCTTCAAGATAAATGTCTTGATACTTAAATGTCAAAATTTCTAGTAAGTTTTATTGAAAAGTATTCAAAATTAACTTGGTTTCAAGCTTAACATTGTTAAGTTATGTAGGTAACCACTTAGCTTATAACTTCGAATGGATGAGCATGGCAGAGGCGCTCTACATTCGAACTATGTAGGAATATGCAGAGCACCTGTGAGTAACGTTCACAAAGCCATTACGGTTTAATAGTCTGTAACTAAATACTGGTGCATATGTGGGCACTGAAACTTGTAGTAGCACCGTACTTCAATCTTATGGTACTGAATTTAATTTAACTCAGTGATAGTAGGACCATTTCGTCAACAATTTTGCCTATATCTCTAACGAAGTGTAAATATTTCTTGAAACCATATAATTTCTTACGTACTTTTGTTAAGTTAAAGGTAAAAATATTAAACAATAGACGAAATCCTCTCAAAATTTTTTCACCAAATGTTTTTCCGTAAAAAAGGCAGACAAAAAGATACGGCTCACATTATCATTTCATATTAGCATTTGAAAAAAGGCACTAAATCAGCAAAATTACGACGATTTAGCAAACGCTCTTCCTGACGCAATGTAAGAACAAGGAAGTGACTACGAGGAAAATGGGGAAGAAAAGAACTCCGGCGACTCTCGACATTTGAAAACGTTTACTTACCTAACTTGAGAACATCTCCACTAGTATATTTAAACGACTGTGCTAAGCTCATTTTGTCATAATTTTATAAAAGAATGGAATTAAGTTAAAAAAGCTGAAATACTAAGCATTTTTTTTTTCATCCCATTTAGGTGTTAGATATGACGTTAGCAAAAAAACGTTTACCTAACTGTATCAAACGAAACTCTAGTTAGACACATATATAAGGTTCGCGTATTTTTAGTAGCCAATAAAACTCATATAAAACTCGGACAACGTTTACGAAGACAATGCTATAAAATTCGGCATAAAATCTGCGCGTCGTTATTTTATTGCATTCATAAACCAAAGAGAAGGAATCATTGGCTGTAAGTTGCATGTTTAGAAGAACCGCTTTTGTTTACTTTCTAATGCTAAGTGATCCCAGAGTGAATTTTATTAATTATAATGAGGCGAA
Organism: Carpatolechia fugitivella; assembly: GCA_951230895.1. Lineage (NCBI taxonomy): Eukaryota > Metazoa > Arthropoda > Insecta > Lepidoptera > Gelechiidae > Carpatolechia > Carpatolechia fugitivella. The sequence goes on from OX579651.1 coordinate 10,859,507, forward strand.
ATTAAAAAGTTGTCTACTACTTCCATCGTACAACTTTGTTAAGGCTTATTAACGGACAGTGTTTATGGGTATTAGGTGGAATGTGTATGCATTAGGTACACAGTTCCTTGCAACTATGTGTACTTACAGAAATAAAAATATCCAGCTTCAATTTTTTAAAGCACACTTTAAAAACAGAAAACTGTATAAAATTAGTTAGTTGTTATTCCCACCTCAAGTATCTTCTGGATTACTTTCCGGGAAGTCTCCGCCTATGTATAACATACAAATTATTGAAATAAAATCATTTATATTTGTTATTTATTTTTTATTTTATTTATGTTAGTGTAGTGTAGTTGTAGTTAGTGAATACTGTTTTTTTCTTATTGTGCTTATTACATCAAATACTCTAGAGAGACATTAAAAGTAATTAAATACACCCAAGCAACAGTTGCAAATTTTAGCTGGTACTACGCACCGAGAACAGTCTTATGAATGACTCGACAAGAACCTAGATTATAACTTTACAGACCCATCGGAATACCACCCGTACACCGGCTGCTTAAAGTTTAATTTTCAGGTGATTTTTTGTAACTGCTGAGACTATTCATCTCTAACAAAGTTTTAATAAAATGGCGTCTAGAATTATGTCGGCTGAGTTGTAAATTTCCCCAGTGCCTCATCAGGTAAGCCTTTCTATTATTCTTCATTAATGTAATATGTACAAGTTTTATGTTTCTGTCAATACCTATCTACAATATTTAATCAAATAGACAAAACTATTGGGTTTTTTCAGTCACAAATTTGTAAAAATTTGTAAAAATAGGTAGGTACTTATAATTAACTTCTTTCAATTCAACAATTAGAAAACTTCTTGCATTCATCTGAGCTGGTGATAAATCGAGCTAAAGTCAAGAATCAGTTTTTCCAGTAGTTTTTCCAAGTATTGTGGAGGCGGTGGTGTTCATGTAGCGCTTATGTTGGCAAAGCGCCACAGGCAGTGTTGCGTCCAAACGTCGAGTCTACACGCCTCGCACCTTCATCTATTCGATCCTAGAATTTCACGCTTCGAACGTGCGTTCTGCTGTGCCGCATGACAACTCTGTGTCTTTGTGAAACAACTCGACTTGGCTTCATCCCAAACAACACGCACGCAACACGCAACACGCAAGAAGACATACTAGAAATACAACAACGAATCAAATGAGCAAGCATTGCTTAAACTATAAAAGGAAACCGGTGGATCAACGTACCTATATACGAGTATGTCACCGTAATATTGTGAACGCCGTTATAAGTTTATAATCTGACTCGCGATATTATAAACTTACGGAAAATTGTGAACTGAAACCAACCATTTACAATTTAACGTATTATTTTGCGTTAGTTTATAATCTATCGATGTCAAAGCGTCAAATTGTGAACTGATTAAAAATTTACAGGCGACGGAACGCACCTTGCACGCTGATTAGTTAAACGTTTGACGTGTCAAGTTCTTTTTTAGGGACACTCTAGGGGAAACTATTATTAATTTTAATTTGAAACATTTCAGTCAGTTTGACATCTTTACATCTGTCTAAAATTGGGCAATCAAAATTCTATGTTTGAAAGTCGAAAAGGACAACAGAATTTAAATTAAGGATTAGAACAAAACTTCCCGTATCAGCCTAACTATAGACTTTACCTTTTAGGGTACGATTTAAAATTTTGTACTGTCATAAGAGGCATTCTCGGGAGATAAATTACAACAACGCCGCTTTACGACAGATTCCCCAAAATTTGTGTCTAGATGACAGATTAAAGACGGGGTAGCGGTGACGTAATTGACAGCCCAATCTGAGAAGCGGTTTCGGTGATGGATCCTGGATGCTCCGACCGCACCCTTCCTTGTTAATTGAAATCTCTAGAAAACTACTACTTACCCATTTTAATTAATGGTCATAAATACGTATATATACGAAATAATTGGCATAAGCTAGTAAGAAGATTTGGAAAACGCAGCTTAGCCAGTCCAATTCTTGCACATGGTGATGAGTGAGCTGGCGATGTATTTTTTTTTATATACTACGTAATTGAAGCAGTCAGCTGGTCTAAAAGCATTTTTTAGGAAAGTTCCAGTAAAATTTCTTATTTTGTTAATATCTTGTATTTTGCAGCCCAAACAGAAAAATTGCTGGCTTTATTATTTACCACGTTGGAGTCGTGTCGTGTGAAAGAAGGCGGACGGACGTGAGCAGAACCAACAAGGCAGTTCGATTTGTAATGTGCAGTCAGTGCAGTCCAACGATGGGGATACCCCTTAACCCTGATGTTTTATTTATTTATTTTATTTATTAAGATCACCAACAGAGTATACAACAGATCATTTTATAGTACATTGTTAAACGAGGGGTGAAAGTTACTCGCTCAGGCCCCAAACCCCGTCTCGGCGCTAAATAAGTCTTTAACCAGAGGTAAACACTGTGCTTTTCATTACGAATACAAGGAAAGTATAAATAAAAACACGAATTAGAAAGAAAAAATGAGTGACTTCCATATCTGAATCAGATGAACTCATTGTAAACGAGAAACAAATGATAATCGGATTGTTGCTTTCCCGCCTATTTTTTATTTTTTGCTGTGGCCGTGCAAGCCATTATTTTTAATTTCCATCATTATAAAATGTTAAATATTTTGTCCAAATTTATTTTATTCTACAGAAATAGTTGAAAGTTAATTATAATAAAGTCATTTAAAAAAATATATATTCTTTAATTAATACTTAACTTTATGTTATTTCAATTTAACATTGCGTTGTAATTGAGTGGCTGTACAGAAAGATGGAACATAGTTCAATAGGAATGTGAAAATAGAACCAGTTTTTTTAATAATTTGCCAGAATGAATGAATAAATGACAGCTGTCAGTTGAAAGTATTACCTTACCTCCGGGCTGAAAAGTATTAGGTCCTTACATATGAAATTGGCGTTTTGTATGGGAGGAACAAAAAGTCGAAAAATTTTTATATAGTATATTTATTTAATCAAAGTATGAGCCATTGTAATCTATGCACTTTTGCCATCTCATAGGTAGTTCATTGATCCCTTTACTAAAAAAACCATTCGGACGGGAATCAATAAAATCTTTGAAGGCGATTTGGACTGCCCCATCTGAGTTGAATTTTTTCCCTTGCAAGAAGTTATCCAAATTTCGAAAAAAATGGTAATCTGTTGGAGCAAGGTCCGGGGAGTACGGTGGATGCCTTAGACATTCCAATTGAAGCTCTTCTAATTTGCTAGCCGTCTGTTGTGCAGTGTGTGGTCTAGCGTTGTCGTGAAGCAGCAGTGGCGTAGAGCGATTGACCAGCCTCGGTTGTTTACCAGCTAGCTTTTCCATCATGGTTTGCAATTGCTGACAATAGTCATCTGCCGTAATCGTCTGGCCAGATTTGAGAAAACTGTAATGAACGACACCGGCGCTAGTCCACCAAACGCTTACAAGTAACTTTTTATTGGTCAATTTTCGCTTGGAGCAGGCTTTGGCTGGCTTGCCAGGGTCCAGCCATTGCGATGAGCGCTTCCGATTATCGTAGAGAATCCACTTTTCATCACAGGTAATGATTCGATTTAAAATCCCTTCGTTATTGTGCCGGTCAAGTAATGTAACGCAGCAGTTGACGCGCGTTTGCCGGTTTGCTTCACTCAATTCGTGAGGAACCCACCTTTCAAGTTTTTTAATCTTCCCAATTTGCTTCAAGTGGATTAAAACAGTTTTATCACTAACACCGAAGCCTGCAGCTAACTCGGACGTGGTTTGCGATGGATCCGCTTCCACAATAGCCTTCAATGCTTCATTATCAACTTGGGTCTCCGGCCGTCCACGGGGCTTGTTTTGCAGGTCGAAATTTTCAGAACGAAAACGTTGGAACCAAAAACGCACTGTGTTTTCTTTTGCGACACAACCGCCATACACATCATTAACCCTTCGAGCCGTTTCCGCAGCACTGGTGCCACGGTGGAACTCGTACTCGTAAATAACGCGATATTTCAAATTTTCCATTTTGTAAATCGAGCGATGCAAACAGAAAAAAGATAAGTAAAAAAACAAATGAATGACGGTTTACGAAACACAACTACATGTGGAAATAGCTGTATAAATTTGAATTTCGAATTCCTAACCAAATAGGAGAAATTTGTGATCAAAGTGGCCAGTACGACAAAACGCCAATTTCATATGTAAGGACCTAATATTACCTTCAATCCTCTCCTCAGGCAACTTCCGAACTACTTTCAGAGTATGAGTAACGAAAAGTATAATACAGTCCTTAATTATATTATAATCGTAACACATTGTTCGCATTTTTATTTTATATTTTGAACCGAAATACCGTAATTATTTAAAAGTTAAGATGTTTTAGGTAATACCTGGAAGTTTAGCACATAAATTCAATCATTAAGTAATAATGACTTTAGAAAAAAAAACTGCTCGAAATCTCCATTAAGGCTGCCACACACCGAATACGTCTGCAACACGATGCGTTGCGTGTGCGACGCCCTTCGGTGTGAACGGCTTTCTGTCGCAACGTGCTGCAGAGCAGACGCAGCGCATAAAAATATAAAATTGAAATTCGAACAATGTGTTACGATTATAATATTTTATGGTTGCTATATAGTGTTCTATATAGACACTATTCAGCTTATTCTTGATCCGTAGTCATAAAAATTTACGACAAATGTTCCTAGAGGCCAGATAATAGGATCATGGGGATGAGGCAATATATTATACGAGTATATAATCTCAATTTTTCTCATATAGACCTAGACCTCGAACCTATATTATAATAGGTATAAGTAGTACATATTACCTGCAAAGTACTTAATATATCAGACTGTTCTAATCTCCTCATAATTACTCTATTACAGAGAGCTTATAAGTTATGTATACGTTTATTTAGAGATTATGTGAAGCGTGTTTTTGCAAGGCACACCAAAATGTAAAGAGGATTATTTTGTTAGAACATACAATATGTTATTTAGATATAACAAGTTAAATAAAAATAAATTAATAATTTATTCAAACTTCTTCCATGAAGGGTGGCTGGCTTTGTTTAAAATTGTGTAAAATAAAAGTAATTTCTGGTTAATTTGTAAATTAATAACCGAGATGAACCCAAATATAATTTATATCTAGTATAATCGATATATTAAAGCAAGGTATAAGTAAAAATTAATTCTTTGCACAGTTTTGTTATGCAAGTAGTTTTAGTCTGTGAAGTGGGTACAGTCAGCAAAAGAGATAGGTATACAGGGCCGTTCTAAAAAGATTTCTCAGGTGATTATTTAGATTTTATATACTTGTACAGTTTATTAACCTTCACATTTACGACATTTGATGACAAAGCATAAATTATAATGAAAAAAAATATCGGTTTTGAACGGCCCTCCTTTGCTGACTATACATACATCTACTGTCTGAATGAGCCTCCAGGGCTCCGCCCCGCAATGGCAGGTAATAAATCACACGATATGGCCAATTAGCGGTCGTGATCAAAACTCACTTTACTCACGTACAATTTATATGCGAGACGATCTGTAACGTCCACCTTGATTACTTTCTATGCTAACACTGTTTTTTAAAATGGAGAAACCTATGATTCAAAATATTCAGCCGCAGTCGGTTTATAACAGAAATATTTATTTTATATAAAAAACTAGATGATAAAATTTTATTCCTTACTTTATCAATCTTGTGATTTAAAAAAAAGCAGAGTTTTATTGACCATAGCTTGTCAGAGGAAACTTTTTGTAAAGCTCAGATGGAGGGGTTGCACAGAACATTTTATTTTACTTGGGAAAAAAGGAAAACAAAGACAGTTTCAAAGAAATTCATCAAAAGTTTAGATTGTATTATGTACACAACGCGTTGGACCGCTTTTAATATAATTTTAACTTTTTTATATTTATTTTCTGCACACATTGTTGTTAATTTGTTTCTTAATTTTTTACAGATTTTCTGTTCTCTTTTTTTATCAATTAATTAATTTAAACATTTGTATAGTCACTACAGGTTGACCTCAAAATACAGAAACATAGCAAGCAATCGCACCTAACGGTAATAGAATAACAAGCTGAATAAGGCAAAATTAAATAACTTCGATAACAATTACAGCGTCGTAGCAATCTACGTCGTAGCTGCGTCGTAGCTGTGTCGTAGCCGTAGCACGTTCTACGACGTGACATCTCGTTTGTTACTGTCATGAGGCCATGCATTATGGAGCGAAAGGAATTAATATGAATCATGCACAACTCACGCAAAAATATATTCTTGTTTAAAATTTTAACGATCGCAATCTTTACTTCCACAGAAACTACCTATAACTCGTTTGAATTGAGGAACATAACGAGCTACAATAACAATTCAGTAAGTATACTATATCATAATTTATTAACAGGCCGAATACCAATACAGAGAGTACCTACGATGGGATCATGTCAAATACGATAGGCCGAACTTTGAATACCATTCGGTTTATTGAGAAAAGTTTCCTCGTAACTCAACATCTATTAAAACTGACATTTAACCCTCACATATGCCTCAATTGACTATCTTAAAGGCATTAAAACTTGCCTGGAGTAAGATTAACAACTTAATTAAATCCTGATCAAGAAGCAATCCGAAGTATCTTCGTATATCGTGCTAAAGAAAATAATTTCAATAAAACTTTTGTAAATAATCGCACTCACAAAATATAAATAATGAAGATTGGTTGCAAATGGAAGATTGATAGAAATAAAGGAAAATTTACGGTATTGGCTCAGATCAACAGAAAAAGTTAGAACTTGCCCTGTGAGATATAAAAAAGTGCTATGTAAACTTTTAAGGTCAGTCAGGAATATACGAAAGGTCGATAAAGGTATGTCAACTGACCTGCAATTTGTTTTAACAATAAATTTATTCCCGCTTATAAGACAAGCCCAGTGACGAAAATAAAAACATTGATCCGGGTATATCATTCATATACTTATCGTTTCCTAATCGCTCTACACCTTCCTTTGTCTTCACTTTTTGCATTCATCGCGCACTGTTTACTTTTCCTTTTAATCAGCAGTGACGAGATGGTACTCTAATGGGTTTATTAGTAATGTTAGAGTTCGGTTGGGGTGCGGGGAAGCAGTGCGCGCGCGCCTGGGCACGTGTCGGTGAATAAATCACGCGGTAATGCCGGCAACCCCACTCACTCCGCGCTCGGCGCCGAGCGGGATTTTATATGCATTATTGTAACGCTTCACTTACTTATGTCTGAGTCTATGTTCAGTCCTAGCTTTAAACCACCAACGGGAACCAACTCAATCCTGAACGCCTTTATGGTCGGAAGTAACCCTGAATATTAATGCAAAATTAACTTTGGCAGTTACCTGTTCACATCTTAACTATGTGAACAGGTAACTGCCAAAGTTAACTTATTCATCTGTGATCTTAACAGTTCAACTAATCTTCATAAAATTTGGTGCGGAGACATATTTATGAACTAGTTTTTAAAGCTACAGTTATATCAAAAAGCATATATTATGCCAAACTGCAAACAGAGAGTGAACTTAGCTTGTTAGTCATATAATATTATGCCTTTTTTTGTGTTACCTTACACTATTTTGAAAGCCGATTGAAAGGCATTTGTGGTCCTTACAAACATAATAATATTGTGTGATTGTAAAATAAAAAAATAAAACAAATCTACTTTTAGGAGACATTAGCATTATCAAAGATAGCAATGTGACACTTTGTCTCGGGACATTCCTTCGATGTTGCAACTTCCTCAACAATTTTCATTTCCTAGAAATCCTTGCCTGGACGAAGTTCCCAGCACGCCAGTTTTAACTCCAAATCGACTGAGCTCGTCTAAATCACGCCACTCTGCATTCCTTTAATGGTTCTGAGTGCGATATGAAAACCACATTAGCAACTCGATGCAAACGGAATAATTAGCTTACTGTTATGACGTTGCATTTAAGCATTAATGACAACATTTGAGAGATTTCTAGTAAAGTAACATAGCTATCAAAAAGTTCATTCATTATATAAGTCGTAAATTAACACAAGGCCGGTGATTATATATATATAGGTAGTAACAACGAAAATCCAGAGATTATAAAAAACTTTATTTTTTGTTTAAGAACTTGTTCTTGAATATTGAAGTCAAGATTTACACCATAACATACCTATTATGAATATAGAACAAAACGACCCCAAATATAATACAAAGTAAATAGACTATAATGCTGTTTGAAAGCTCTTTCTGTTTTGAATGTAAACCAATATCCAAAAACGTTATATTGAAACAAAAAAACGACGCAAAAAACCTAATCCACGTAGCAATAAGACAACCGTACAACTACAGGTGCTGCACGTATTAAGTCCGGAGAGTGTAAAACAAACAACACACTACGCGACAATTTCGATAACAATTTCCACACAGATGCGACAGCTCCATAACATAGTAGAAGCAAAATTTCAATGGTGAACGTTATTGTCCCATTAAAAGGTGAATTGGCCAGCATAATGACATCGCCAGAGCATGGGTTTATTTACGTCGAAAGGTGGGTGTTGGGAAAAAACGCGTCGTCACGCTACAAGCACTAACTGAAATGTTATAAAAAAAAATAGGAAATGCCTCAGTTATCGGCGCGCCGCCGCCGGCTGCGATTGCCTTCACCAGCTAAAAAGTAATCCAATTGTTGAATTGTTTCAATAAATCTGTGAGAGTGCAGGTAAGTGCAGTCGGTCGCAATTCCACTGGAGAAGCCTCGAGCAGCATGCGTCGCGTGCTTGGCCGCTCTGGTCTTTGAAATACCTCGTATTTCCTGAAAATTCTTGTTGGCTGGAAAATTATTTATTTTGAGTCTAGCAAATATTATATATTAAGAAAAGATAAAGATAAAAGAAACACAAAAAGAAACAAACTAAAATAAAAAACTAACTAAAAACTAAAACTATTGTATCATAATCTTTATGAACTGTTGATGATGATAAATTTTATCTATTTCATTCAATTACCAATTAGTAACTTGCTTAACTTATTATGAATTTATGACTATGTATTTTTATGGTTCCGTAGTATAATAGAAACCCTTATAGTTTCGCCGTGTCTGTCTGTCTCTCTCCGTCCGCGGCTTAGCTCAGAGACTCTTAGTACTAAAAGGCTGTAATTTGGCATGGATATATACATATTAATCATGCCGCCAAAGTTAAAAAAAAAAGCAAAAAAAAGATGAGAATTTTTTTTTTACTGTTCCACACCGTGAAATAGTTTTTTTAATTCACGACTATCTTTTAGTGTGAAGTATCGTTAGATAGATTTTTTAAAAATAATTGGGGTTTGCTAAAACCATTTCTCGATACCATTTCTCGGTACGTTTCAGAAATATTTCGTTTTAAAGTGCTTATTTTTGTTAGAAACAATTACCCCGACCCCCTCCCCCCTACCAGCGAAACCGTTGGTAGTAGTGTATATGATGAATTTAAAAGTATAATAATATAATTATCAACATCAAGTAGGCTTTACAGGTTATCGAATAATAGACCAACTTATAAAATGTACTTGTACAAGTAAAAAAATTTGTACTACAAATATCATAGAAAAATATTATAATGAATGTTAACTTCTTAAACAGGTACCTAAGTAGTATTAGACAACTACGGAACCCTATACTTTGCGTGGCCTGACACGTGCTTGGCCATTTTTATTATTATTAAATGATGTACGCATTTCTTTAAACTTAATCGATCTGATAAAATAAAATCTAATAGCTGGGTATTTTTAACAAGGAAGCAAGTCTTGCTGGTATGTGTGCAGATAACGTATGCAACGTTAAATAGAATTGCATAGTTATTTAAAATACTTTTATTTATGATCTTAAATGTGAAAAAAATTCTACCCTCAACATTTAAACTTGTCATTTGAAAAATAAAAATGCGCAAGCAGAAGCTGAAGTTCGTTCGTTTTACAGAACTTGTTCAAGTAGTCTCAAGTGGTTTATGAAATCAGAGGATCTAAACAAAAAGTCTGAAGTGCCGGGCAGCGTGGCTGGCAGCACTGGCAGCTCGCCGAGTGCAACTCCGCAATTAGTCCGGATTATACCCAAAAACAAGTTCTCAACTAATTAGCAAATAGACAAAAATGGAAATATGTAAAACAATGAAATTCTCTACAAACTAGTGTCTACAGGAAAAGAAAATCCGTCACAAAATTTCGTGGCTGTCAACTCTTTTACGATCCTACGAAAGGGCTTGAACCATAAAAGCAATATTTTCTTAAAAGTTTTCTAATTTGCAGTGTGTTCTCATCATCATCATCATCATCATCATCTCAGCCGACGAAGACGACGTCTCATCTATCTCAGAAGACGTCCACTGCTGAATATAGGCCTCCCCCATAAGTTTCCAGTGTGTTCTAATATTATTTTATTCTATAAAGACTGTTTTACGCCAATTATCTAAGAGGTTTATTTAAACTCTTCCCAATTAGACCTTGTTTTCTCCAACATCCAGAAACGTGTAACAGTTTCTTTATTAAAAAATATTTTTTATAATAATTTATAGTACTGCAATATAACTACTTGGGGGTAGTATATAAATAGTAAATGTTATGGTCTAAAGTAGATACTACGTCATGAAAAAAATTGCTGAAGATAAAGGACCAGTAGTATAATTTCCCCTGATAACTTTTGTAATACCTTTCAAATTCAGTTTTCCACGCCAGGTAAATTAAATCCGTATACTGTGGTTCAACAAAAATTAACTTTTTAATTGCGTTTGGTTTTTTAATCACCCGGATGATCGGTTTGCTTTTATGGGTTTAATTTATAATTAAAGCAAAATACTGCGGAGTTTTGTGCAATTTATATCAATTTGGGTTTTAAATTATGTACTTACGTGAATATTTGAAGAACACTTACTATCAAAATAATTACTGATACACGTAAGTATATAATTAAAAATAAAAACACTTTTAGACCTGATGAACCTATTGAAGTGGTTTCTTTTAAATCTTGAAATTACCTATAGTTTTAACAAATATAAATAAAAGGAAGAACAATTATAAATTAAGAATGAAGATTTATTAGCTTGTTAGTGACGTGTAACATTATAATAATATAGATTATATTATTACAGATTACGTCTGTTAACGAAATATCTAATAATTATAAAGCGAGAAATGAGAAATATTGTTGATCTTGGACAGGACTCAAACCTGCATCTCCTTGGCTATCTGGGCCAGAAACAGGCGCATTACCAATTATGCCCCCAAGCTCTGTCGTCGAAATTTGACACTGCTTTTTACTTTTAATGCTTACAGTGCATTACAGCTCCATCTGTCGGTAAATATTGCAAACTACCTGTAATGTGAGCTGTAATGCGCTGTGAGCATTAAAAGTAGAAATAGATTGTTCACATACACCTCGATGTTAATTACATGACGTGACATGTGGTTTCAGTAGGAAGCGAGTTCTCAGGGCAATCATAGCATAGCGGCCTGAGCTAACGAACTCTGAATACAAATCGAATGAGCTACAGATGGAGTTCCCGTCTTAAGCAGATGTTCTAAACGTCTTCATTTAATAGTGATGAAAGTTGCTTATTATGTCGTACATTTAAAATTGAGTGGTAATTTTATTAAATCTGGCTCTAGGCGCCCTGTTAGATAGATACGCATGTACTATATAGCCTGCTAGATTATATACATGCGTTTGTATTACGTAAACGAGCAACGTAACTGAAATAAGAGGTTTAATATCATATTATATTTTTTTATTTACCGGCACTGGAGAACATGATGAAATACTGTGCGTTTTAAATGAGAATGGGTCTAGAAGCCAATCTAGGTAGATAAGCATCTACCCATGTGTCTAGGCGGCCGCAAATTATGTGAAGTCAATCTGTTAGAATCAGGCCGTGTGGTGACGGCAGAGTAGTACATTTGTCACCAATCCCTACTCTTCCCGTGGGTGTCGTAAGAGGCGACTTAGGGACTACACATTGAACAGGGAACGGGCAGCAGCGCTCTCGATCTCCAACCCGCCTGCCAAGCGTAGAGATTATGGCAAAACCCTCCACTTAAGTGGAGGAGGCTCATAGTCGACTGTAACGGGCCGTTGATGTTGATGAATCTGTTAGATTAATTACTTATAAGAAGTAGCCCATACAAAATGTGTATGAAGCTGACCGGAAGCCCGTCTTATTCTTATTCCAAACGCATTGTAAGTACGTGAATATAACATAATCCTCAAAACACACTGTATAAAAAAATTGGTATGTTGTCTATTGGAACTTTTCGATAAAGCTGTCCAACACTAATGTATTTTTTGTACAAAAATATTTTATCGAGTCAAAGCTGAAGCTTTCGGGCGGTTTCCGGTTAACGAAGTTGAATTGGACGGGGCAGTTTTAGAACTCGTTTGTCGGCAAAAAATCCGATGAAAATAAAACTCTCCACTCTTGTTGTTTGAATGCAGGTTGTTGGTTAATTTATAGACTTAGTAAATTACTGTTGGTGGAATAAAATACTTAGAGAGTAGTGATTGAGAACGAACGAGAAAATTCCATTTAGTGCCAATTAAAACTGTTCATTCATCAAACTTTAATAGGAATCATTTTCCGCGGCAACTTTTTAACCGATTTCAAGAAACGAACAGTAATTAAGAAAACAATTTGTTTTGTGCGATAAAAGTGCCCAGTCACAATAAAAGAGCACTATATATCAGTGGCGAAGGGTGAAATTTTGACAAAGGTAAGCCGGAAGAGAGCGGCCTACCTAACTAAATGACATGCTTTTTGTTTTCAAATCTGTGAGTTCGGAAAATGGAATTCATCCCGACACAATAGTCAGTTAATCAGCAATCCATATGAATTAATGCCATAATAGCATACAGAACTCACAACATTCACTCAACAACTTACCGTATTAAACAGATCGTGAAAAACACAGTAAAAACAATTTATTTATTTATTAAAAAACTAATAATTACAAAAGACGTCATCATTACAGGATTGCTCCCAATGCGATGACGCCATCATACACAACACTATGTTAACATGCATAATCAAATGAACATAATAATACTTTAAAATGTCAGATAAAATAACATTTCAGAATAAAAAATAAAATTTAAATACATTATAACAGAATCAAAACGAATAAACATTATAAAGAACAATAAAAATCAATAAAAAATGTCAAGTAGAATAAATGTCAAGATAGAATAAAATAATAACAAAGTCAAACATAGACACAAAAACTTAACAATAATCATAAACTCTATCCATAAGACAATTTCCTTATCAACGCCCCTGCGAATTGCGCCAATGAGCAATGAAATACATCTACGCTTTCCATGTCATTAATTATCCGTAGAGCCGTGTGAATTGGTGAAAACTTTAAAATATTTGTTCTAACTGCAGGCAAAGCAAATACTTCTCTACGAGGCTTATGTCGCAATCTCAAATTTGGAATACGCAACGAAATTGCTTCCAAGATCCTTGGATTGTCAAGCATTAACCTTAATACCTTGAAGACATGTATAACCAGAGCTAGCTTCCTTCTCACTTCAATCCTGTAGTAGCCTGCCATTCCTAATAAAAACAACGAAGGATAAATTGTCGGGTATCCAGGATATACACAGTATTGTTTTAGATAAATATGCCGCAAGAATTTGTTTTGAATCTTCTCTATCATGTAAATGTACTTAGTCTCATGAGGGTCCCAAACCATTGCGCAATTCTCAAGATGACTTCTTACTAAGGCATTATATAGTGATTTAAGAGCAGGTACATCATTGAGATCTTTAGTTTGACGCAAAACGAATCCTAAATTGCGATATGCCCTTTTGCAAACCTTAACAATGGGGTTCCTAAATTCAAGGTCACTAGTTACCAGTATTCCCAAATCACGAACTTCATTAACTCTATTTAAATGCACTCCATCAATTTGGTACTCATAGCAAAGCGGCTGGTGCGAACGAGTGCAGGACATTACATTACATTTTGATATATTAAACTGCAACTTATTCCGATGACTCCACTCAACTACTCGATCAATTTCTTCTTGCAACAGCGCACAGTCCGCTATTTCGTTCACCGAAACAAACAGTTTTAAATCGTCCGCATACAGTAGACACTCTGCTTTTTGGACTACATTCGGTAAGTCATTAACCATTAAATTAAATTCTAAGGGGCCTAAAATACTACCTTGATTCACACCAGAGAGTGTCAAATAAGTATGAGAATAGCTCCCCGCATACTCAACATATTGCTTACGGTTGGCCAGATAACTGGCAAAAAAGCTGAGAAATGATGTTGTGAATCCGAAGGATGCCAACTTGCCTAAGAAGATGTCATTATTTACCGTATCAAAGGCTTTTCTGAAATCAAGATATGCAACATCTACCTGCCCCCCAGCCCGAGCATCCATCGCAGTTTTAGTATACTGCGTGAAACACATCAGATTCGTATGTGTTCCTCGCCCTGGACGGAACCCGTGCTGAGAATCCGAGAGACGCGGACTAAGCTGCGCGGAGATAGTTGCATGCAGGACGATCTCAAAAACCTTCGCAAATGCAGAGGGTACAGCCACTGGCCTGAAACCTGAGACATCCGTACCTGGCTCGCCCTTAGACACCGGTGCAACTCTTGTTACTTTCCACTGCTCTGGATACTTGCAAGTAGATAGACATAACTTAAACAAGTATAGTAAGGGAATAGCAAAAACCATTGAACAATCCTTCACTATGTAAGGTGGGATGCCATCAGGCCCCAAAGATTTTTTTGGTTTTAAACGTTTTAAAGCTACAAGCACGTCCTTCAACTCAAGCTGAGGCACCTGCACACAGTCAATAGAAGGAGTAACTGCCATCGCCGCCTCAGACGCATCCAACCGTGGGGCCTGGGTATCATAAACTGACTGGAAATACTCAGCAAAAGCGACGGCGCACTCGTCTGCCGCCAACAATTTTCCATTCCTCGTTAACGAACTCTCACTACGTTTTGATTTCTTATTGCGAACATAATTCCAGAAGGACTTAGGATCCTTAGTGAATTGTCGACTTAATCGCGTTTTATATTCTTCATAAGCAAATATAATTTGACGTTTTACTAACGCTCTATAAAATGAGAACATTTTGTATTCGTACGTAGAGCCTCCAGATTTGTATTTTTTATGCCACTCTGCCTTACTTCTTATAGAATTAATGATGTCACTCGTATACCATTCCGGATATACATATTTAAAGTTTTTCTTTTTATTTATTTTTCTAGGAGCATGATTGTCTAATGTTTTATTGACAATTGAATAAAATTTATCTACCGCCTCATGTACATTATCAATCCGCAACAATTTCACTGTTTACAAACAAGCACACACTAAATTGGCGGACACGTACTTACTAATTAAATGTATTGTATCACTTTACTTCCGCATATAAATCCAAATTTAACCAATCGCAACATCACACAATTTCGACCCCGCGATGTATTTTCTTACTGCAACTCTTCTTTTTCAATTTTGTTATCTTATCAATTCCTCTCTCGCGTATGCGTTAGAAAGAGAAAGAAATTATGGGAATCCGACCCGTCTCGGCTTCTATGGCGCCATTTTATGGGTGTGTTTCAAATCAAACTGACAGCGCCGGCAACATGCGCGTGAGAAGGCAAATATGGAAGTAAACCCTTGGAGCGCCAGAGACAGAGTATACGGCAATTCACGAACTCGGTCGTGCGACTCGTGCGTGATTGAATAAACATTGACGTGCTTGTAGAGCGCCATCCGCCTCGACTTGTATTAAAAAAAGCAATGTATCTTGCGCTCGCGTGTACGTAAATTACTATCAGCATTAGAGGCTGTTGGAGCGGATTTTCGAAAGGTAAGCCGAAGGGAATCGGCTTGTATGGACCCTTCGCCACTGCTATACATATATACAGTGTGTAACAACAGGGGTAACAACCCAAAACACAGCGACAGTACTCATGAAACTGAACAACTTTTCCCAAGGAACATGGGTCCGCAAAATGAAAAAAGTTTTTTGACTTCCCATAAAAAATGTTCAATCAGCAGAGACTTTGTTTCAACCCAGGTTCCTTGCAAAAGTTGTTGTTTCATGAGTACTATCGCTGTGTTTCGGGTTGAAATTTTGGAATCCCTCTTTTGTTACACCTTGTATAGATAGCTGCATCCCTTTTAATTGTATAGCACATTGCATTTTATCGGGAGTTGGAACTTTAAACCCATATTATGATTATGACTGTAAGTTTTTAAAAACACCTCCAATCATAACATTTTGTTGAATCAAAATACAATTTATACTCTGAATTGATAAAGTTCACCGTCTATTTGATTTTTTTCCCACTTTTTAAAACATAAAACATAATAATATGTACCCCTTAAATCATTTAATTATGTTTTGTTGACATTTATTATCTCATAATTAGGCTATAATATATTCTAGCCCAAAGGTCAAAATGTGCTACACTAACAGACAAGTAAACATGCTAGTAAATTAATTGGGTTTCCGAGAGGGTGACATAAATCCACTTTATTATTCTCTTACTGCTCTTGTCTGAGTAAGTTAAGATTATTTTATGCACTTATAATAAAACATATTATTTTGATCGTGATTGTATTTTGTCTATTAAAAAGTGCGTGCTGTTGCTAAAATTATTTTCATATTAAACTACCCAACTCAGTTGCATCGACGCACTTGATAATAATTATTTTTGTGCTAGGTAATTATGGATACTTAATATGTTTTCTTCGTTATATGTTTTCTTTTGAAATAAATAGATTTTATTTTTTATTTTTTTAAATAAATGGCTGGTATTTGTGATGATGATTAGAGATTTAAATCATTTTACCTACTCGTATACCTATTGACTTAAGTTGTCCTTTCATGACTACGTGGTGGCGCTGTTTACGATTTTCCCTTCGGAATAAGTTCTTACCCGCACGCAGTTAGAATATCCATGTCCGTCCTTATGTGTCAGTCAATCGATTTACCTAACTTCTTAAATATCAGTTCTTTAGGCTAGCCGTAAAAGCTGAATAGACAAACAGCGAGTATTTATTATAAGCAGCATAATTAAATATTATGACATAAATCTAACAATAAAAAAAAAACAATTAAGATTTGAGCATCACGGTTAAAGATCTTGTTTGCGGTATGTATACTTATATATCGAGTTAAAAGTAAAAGATACAAGCAGAAATGAAACAGAGAGGCAAGTGATCCGTCTCGGGGCGGCTCCGACGTCAGCTTACACGGATTTGAGGAGCCGCGAGTCGTCCTCCTTGACTGATTGTCTTGGTCGGGACAATTTTTCACAACCACATAAATTACTTAAAACCCTGTAGAATACCTACTCACTGGGAATTAATTTTAAAAAGTTTTTTGTTTTGCTCCATAGACTTGTAATTTTTTTATAAGTAAACTTGCAGGCGCATTTTCCGGTATTCACATAGATTTAAAGATAGAATACCAAAAGATGGCGGTTGACACCATATTGCAAACCACAAAAGCAAACTGAAGAGGACTCGTAAAGAAATGTTCTATTTATAAAAATAATGCGATCGTACATATACAAGATATAAAAGTTTAATCCTAAATAAACTAAGTTGTGGAGTGATGCATCTCAGCGCTCAACAGATGTCACTCTCCGTATCATCCATCACGCGTCTGACCCCAATCATATGAAGCGACGACGACGCGATAAAATTTACGCTTTATTGGATATATCAGGAAATGTGAGAAGAATATTTTACGGGCTTAAAGATTTTAGAAAGATACTGTCTGAGAAGCTGACGACAGATAGGCGATTTACTAGTCAGAAATAGACGTTCATGAGAGTTTCTTCAGAATTAAGTGTATTTTCGACCGCAGTCTCCGATCGGAAGCAGACGTGTTACTAAATTTCTAATTTGTTTATAATTCAAGTGCGAATTAATATCGATCCTAAGTACACTGGCAATAGGTGCAATCTGTGTTTGGATAAGGATCAACGCTTGTGCTATTTTTTCTCTGCATCATCGGATTCATCGGTACGGTGTCCGCGCCCCTCCACTCTCTGGAGGAAAGAGAACACTGCTGTCCGCGCGTAACGTCAATTCTTCCAGAGATTCTCAATCTTTGTGGTGCCTATATCATCTAACTCAAAATGTCCTCAGTGTGCCCTCGCTGTGATCAAGATGTTTCGGATGGAATGCGATGTCTGGATTGCTCCCATACATATAATTTCTCGTGTGGCGGATCAACTGAAACTAAATTCCGTAGACTTGCCGAAACAACAAGAAATAAATGGAAATGTGTAACATGCAAGAGCGGCAAACCGGAGTTTAATCCTGAGAGTTCGAGTGATGCAAATATTGCAGAGATTTTGTCTATAGTGAAACAAACACAGTCAGACTTAGGGGATTTCAAAGTGCAAATGAAGACCATCCAAGAAAATGTCGCTTCTCTTACCACTTCTGTTGAATTGGCACATGAGTTCATAAGTGATAACTCGAAAAAAATCTCGGCCCTGGAAGGAAAATTAGCTCAAGTAGCTACACTGGATAATGATTTTACAGTCCTGAAAAACGAGATTATCATTCTCAAAAGTAATTTAACTGATCAGAATCAGAGAGCGAGAATATGTAATGTGGAGATTCGTAGTATTCCTCAATCAAAATCAGAGAATCTTCTAGTCATCATGGAGAAAATCTCATCCTATATTGGATTTGATTGGAATCGAGATGATACTGAGTTTGTTTCACGTGTCGCACAGAAGAAGCAGGATGATAGGTCTAAAATCAAACCAATTGTGCTAAAATTTTATAAAAAGATTCATTAGGATAACTGCCTGACTCAAATGAAAAAAATTAAAGGGCTTACAACACAACAGGCGGGGTTGCCAGGAGAGTCCCACTATATTTTCGCATCTGATCATCTTATGTATGAAAATAAAGTTCTAAGACGCAAAGCTAAGAACATCGTTGGTGAAGAGGGTTTTGTTTGGAGTGTGGACTGCAAATTACTAGCAAGAAAAAATCCAACTTCACCGATTATACGTATTCAAAGCGAAAAGGATTTGTCGAAGATCGGGGAACTACGCACCCAACATGGAAATTAAAACTTCTTTAGAACTTCTTTACGCTTTTTACTATTTTGATGTTGGGTTATTGTTTTTTGTTCAAAAAGTCTTTCTTTATAAATTCATAACTCATTGGTACTCGAAAATCTCTTTTATATACAATTCATTTAAAATCTACTATAATAATTATCATAGAATTTATTTGTGTTACGTACTGCGTTTAGTGGGGATAGACTTGATCGCACTCGCAGCGAGTTTGATGTCTAGGGGTAAGAGCCTTCCGCTCCCCCAAAAGTCCGGTTACGCTTGATACGTCGATTTTGCGACACAAGCATTAGGTCATCGTCAAAAAAAAAAAAGCGAGTTTGATGCGCCAAACACGTCAACAATAACAAACATTTTACTGCAGCTTATAATGTACGGGTATTTTAATAAAAAAAATGGATAATTTAAGTTTATATTACCAGAATGTTCGTGGTTTGCGCACCAAAACCGAGACTTTTATTCAGAATGTGTTGTGTAACGATTACGATATTATTGTTTTGACGGAAACATAGTTGAATGATGGGTTTTTCAATAACGAAATTTTTGACAGTAGATATACGGTTTTTAGGCGGGATCGGGATTATGGGATGACGGGTCAGAGGTTTGGAGGTGGAGTTTTAATAGCGGTTAAAACATTGGGTTAAAACGGATTTGTGCGGAACGGAGCAAGTCGACTGGCGATCGTGCGCAGAAGATATGGGGTTTCCATAAAAATTAATGATAAACCGACATCGAGGTACCTACATATTTCTTGCGCATACATTCCAGGTGATCAATCTTACGAGACGAATTTGAAAACGTTCTTCAATAGTGTTTGTGCTATTTCTGCTGACCGAACTAACGATCTATTTCTTATAGTTGGGGATTTTAATATGGAAACATTAAGATGGGAAATATCGCCAAATGGGGAATTTTTAATTGCTGCTCAAACGTCTTCGAGTCTATATAATTATATTTTGGAGTGCTTTTCATTTGGTAATCTTAAACAATTTAATTACTTAAAAAATTACGCAGACAATATTTTAGACCTCGCTTTAGCTAATTTCTCACTTACTTTGGGTAGAACCGATGACTTTTTAGTCCCAGAAGATTTGGCACATAAGAGTTTTGTTGTCCAAATTGACCTTTCACACTGTGATGTATTATCTGAGAAACCGCTCACTTTATATTGTTTTTATAAAGGTGACTATGGCATAATAAATCAGGAGTTAGTAAAAGTGGACTGGGATTCTTTTTTTGGAAATAAATCATTAAAAGTTTCAGTAAAATGTTTTTATAATTTGTTGTACGATTTGATCGATAAACATATACCGAAGAAACAATTTTCGTCTCGTAGGTATCCACCATGGTACACGTCAGTGCTTATCAAGGTAGTTAAAGAAAAAATGAAATTTTTCTATAGGTATAAAAAGTATAAAAATCCATTAGACGAGGATAGATACAAAGAATTAAGAACAAAACATAAATTGTTGGAGGCTAAATGTTATGCTTTTTATCGGAAAAAAATACAGTCTAATATTATAAAAAATCCTAAAAGCTTCTTCTCTTTTGTAAAATTTAATTCTAAAAATTCGGGTCTACCTAAAATTATGCAATATGAATCGGAAATAGCTAGGGATGGTCAAAATATATATAACTTGTTTATAAAATATTTCTCCTCCGTTTACGAGGTATCGCAACCTATTCAGTCATCAACGACATCTAGTAATTTAAATAATGTTATATCTACAATAAATATAACGGCAGACATTGTCTGTAAGTACATTAAAAATCTTGATACAAATAAAAGTGCAGGATCTGATAAAATTCCACATATATTCCTGAAGCAGTGTGTTTCGTACTTAAGTAAGCCGTTGTCCATTCTCTTTAACTTATCTATTCAGAAGGGAACCTTCCCAGAACTTTGGAAAGAGGCCTTCATTTCGCATATTCACAAAGATGGCTCCAAAAATAATGTTACTAACTATCGCCCAGTATCTAAATTAAATACAATAGCTAAATTATTTGAAAAAATTATATTTGATCAGCTTTACGCGACACTAAAAAGCTCTCTTAATATGTATCAGCATGGCTTCATTGCAGGTCGTTTTACCGTTACTAACTTGGCTATCTATAAACATTTTTTGCTTTCTAGTATGAATGATCGAGTGCAGGTGGATGCTGTGTACACCGACTATAGCAAAGCTTTTGACAAGGTAGATTTTTTCGTCCTTGAGAGAAAACTAGAGGCAGTCGGTGTGCACGGCAGCCTCCTGCGCTGGATCATTTCTTATGTAATAAAAACAAAATTGAAAATTTAAAAAAACCCACGCCGGATTTTAAAACATATTCAAATAAAAAACAAAATTAAAAATTTTAAAAAACCCACGCCGTATATTAAAATATATTAGAATAAAAAGGATTAAATAATATTTTTGGAAATCCCCGACCAGAGTCAAATAAGATAAGAAATATAAAATAAAGAAATCTATAAAAAGAGTGATTTCTCACGAAATCCGCCACACAAACAACTAATTATGACCTTTCTTAGTCCTTACGTTTACGTACTTACTACTTACCTTTGGCTTTCTCGTAGAGATAGACACAGCAATAATATTTATTAATTTAGGTACTATTACATACTCATCTATCTAATAATATGATACAAATCCAATAAAACACGTCGGGGTCTGCCATTCCCTGCTCTGACATTAATAAATTTTATATAAATACCGTGAGTTTTACTTATTCAGAATCTACATTATATTTAGTTTTTGAGTAATATAAATAAATAGTTATAATATTTAAACTGAAATTTCGAACAAAGAGAGCGATGATGGCAGCCCCCGACGTTTTTTATTGGATTTGTATCATATTATTAGATAGATGAGTATGTAATAGTACCTAAATTAATAAATATTATTGCTGTGTCTATCTCTACGAGAAAGCAAAAGGTAAGTAGGTACGTAAACGTAAGGACTAAGAAAGGTCATAATTAGTTGTTTGTGTGGCGGATTTCGTGAGAAATCACTCTTTTTATAGATTTCTTTATTTTATATTTCTTATCTTATTTGACTCTGGTCGGGGATTTCCAAAAATGTTATTTAATCCTTTTTATTCTAATATATTTTAATATACGGCGTGGGTTTTTTAAAATTTTTAATTTTGTTTTTTATTTGAATATGTTTTAAAATCCGGCGTGGGTTTTTTAAAATTTTCATTGAGAACTCCTGTAGTGCCAACTTATCTGGCTGCTGCAGCGCTCGTGGTCTACCTCCATAAAACGTATCTAAGAACCCGCTCCAAGATGAAGCCTATTGAATGCAAAAAACCGCATCGAAATCGATTCAGTATTCTTTGAGAACTCCTGTAGTACCAACTTATCTGGCTGCTGCAGGGCTCCCTGGTGGTCTACCTCCATAAAACGTATCTAAGAACCTGCTCCAAAATGAAGCCTTTTGAATGCAAAAAACCGCATCGAAATCGATTCAGTACTTTTTGAGAACTCCTGTAGTACCTACTTATCTGGCTGCTGCAGGGCGCCCTGGCGGTCTACCTCCATAAAATGTATCTAAGAACCTGCTCCAAGATAAAGCCTTTTGAATGCAAAAAACCGCATCGAAATCGATTCAGTACTTTTTGAGAACTCCTGTAGTACCAAATTATGTGGCTGCTGCAGGGCTCCCTGGTGGTCTACCGCCCCAAAGCATGTCTAACAACCAGCTCCAATATGAAGCCTTTTGAATGCAAAAAACTGCATCGAAATCGATTCGGTAGTTTTTGATAAGTCCTGTGTTGCCAACTTATCTGGCTGCTGCAGCGCTCCCTGATGGTCTACCTACATAAAACATATCTAAGATCCTAAGTTGAAGTGATACCTTTTCAATGCAAAAAATCGGAACTAAATCGGTCCAGTGGTTTTCGAGATAGAAGGTAACAAACACACAAACAAACAAACAAACAAACAAACAAACAAACAAACAACCTCTTACCCCAAACGCATATACCGCCTCCGTTCCGTTCCGTCCGTCGTGGGTAAAAATAGAAGCCAAGCTGTTGTAGTGGGGGGATTTCGTTCCAATTGGATAGTTACTACCTCTGGGGTCCCGCAGGGGTCCTTATTAGGTCCTTTATTATTTAATATTCTGATAAACGATATCACGGAATGTTTTAATAAGTCAAAAATATTATTGTATGCAGATGATTTAAAAATATTTATGAGAATAGGGTCAATTGATGATGCAACGTATCTTCAAAAGGATCTGGATAAATTTAGTCAATACTGTATCAAAAACAGATTGCATTTGAATGTTAATAAATGTAACGTGATTTCGTTTATCAAGAAAATTAATATTATTAACTATACTTACCATTTACATAACAGTCCCCTTGTAAAAAAATATGTTGCAAAAGATCTAGGCGTCTACTTAGATAAAAAGCTTATATTGGATCAGCATATTCATTATATTGTGGGTAAGGCTATGAAAACTTTAGGGTTCATAATTCGGCAATCGAAAAAAATTTCTAATATTCATGCCATAAAAATGCGTTTACTTACGTTGATGTCAACTTGAATACGCTAGCCAAATTTGGAATCCACAATATAGTGAGTATGTACCTATCTGCTTTAAATAGAGTTCAAAATAAGTTTATTAGGTTTCTTAATTTTGTATGCGGAGTAAAATTTGATAACTATGAGGAAGCCTGTAGGTACCATAAGATTCTTCCTCTAGCATCTAGGCGGGAGCTTATGGATCAACTCTTCCTATATAAAATTATAAATAACCATTTCGATTGTCCAGAACTTACAAATTGTATACTTTTTTCAGTACCAAATAAATTAAATTTAATGAAAAAGTCTTTATTTTTATGTGAGGTAAGTAACACGAATTATGTTCGGAATTTCTACATACGCAGGGCAACCAATGCATATAACCAAAAGTATGTAGATATAGATATATTTAAACTATCTATCAATCAGTATAGAAGAGATATTTTATAAAAACTTTCCAGTTAATTGTTTGTTTTATTTAGGAATTAGGTATTCGAATTAATTCTGTTCGTCAATTCATATACTAACGTCTGCTTTTGTTTGATTGGATATTGTACACATAAGTGAACACCTGTAATTGGTTTACTAGGTATTTTCGTATTATAGCATCTGAGAACTCTGTATAAACTGTTGGTGTTCCAATAAAAAAATAATTTAAAAATAATTTATTTATTTATTTATTATTTTTTATAGGAAAAAATGGGTGTAAGGTCTCAACAAAATAATAGAGTACTGCCATGATACTGAATCTTATTCCACCGGAATTCAAACAGACTTTCTACACTTTACTGCTTTGACGAAACGCATCGATCATGGTAGATGTCTTTAGCCGTGGACATTTTCTAGGTTCATGTCTTTAGCTATAAACTCTCTTCTCTATTCTGGCAGATCCCAACAAATTCAGAGCGCCATGCCAGTAAACTATAACAAACGAATTAAAGGAAGTGTCTTGAAACAGCATTATTCACAAACTATTTTTACTATACCTGAAATTGAAGAGCTTTTCGCCTCATATAATTGGGTATTATTATAATTTTTAGGGACACGTGCTTGGCCGGTTTTATATTTCTCTAAATTAGATTGGTCATGAAAATCTTGTACATTTTCTCAATTTTGATAAGTTTCAAAGGTAAAAAAAAAACAGAAAGAGATTAAAGCAAATAACTTTCTGGTCTATTAAATTTCTAGACTGGAATGTCTTTATGGCGGTGGTGATCGCGAGAATAACAACCCACACTGGTCCAATTTTTCACCAGCGGCGCCCTCACACGGCGCTCGCGGAGTAATTATAACAATTAAGAAAATAGCACCTCCTCGTGAAATGTGACGTTGTAATGGGTTTACGGCCGCTACTGCTTGCGCAATCAACAATTATTCATGAATATAAACGTCATGTCGTGCAGGAATTAACTCTGTTAGCTCGTAAACATGTCCTGACATTGATTTATTGCATTAATTCCACAATCCTGCGCTATGATAATACAGAAACAAGTGTTGTTTCCGCGTTGTGCTCTATTACTATAATAGAAAAATATATATGATCATAGAAAGATAATAAATAGGAGTTATACTGAAGCTCATAAAGTGCAAGAAGTTTTGTATGATAACCTATATGGGTGGGTATTAGCGATCATAGAAAAAAAAAGATTATTTTTAGAAGCTTAAGGGCCGCTATTTCTTTGGAAAGAGCGAATACGTGAATACTCAATCATATTCGTAATTTTGTAAAATATTCAATTTTTGGACTCAGTAATATCTAATTTCTCAGAACGGTGTGCGAATTTTTGTTATTTATTTACAGGTAAACGCTCCAAAAATTTATTAGGCGAAATATCAAATTCGACGAAACAAAATCGATTACATTAACCGTCGAGAAAGAAATACCATACATCAACGTCAGGCCGGCCGAGCCAAGGAGTGATTTCCAAAGGAACCGGCACGTTTAGGAATGTTAAGCGATTTTAAGAAAAATACACGAAATGCTATTCCGTCGAGCCCTCTAGAGATTGTTTCATGAATTTTGATTTATATAATTTTGGTCCTTAAATCCTGTGGTCCTTCTCATAGTCCCACGTTTGGAATCTCATATTCATCACGTACCTCTGTGATGGCCCAATGCCGAGCCTGAAGTTTCAGGCTGTCAGTTATGCTGTGATATATTTGTTATAATATTTATAATGTGATCGTCTAATAATTATTTTTTTCTAGGTGGATAATTCTGTAATACTTTATTTTACGTTTTACCTTTGCTAAAAGTAAAGCAAATGAAAAGGGTTCAAAGAAAGTTTCCGTGTCGAGCTCTACCACAGCGACTTTCTGTGAATTAGGTTTTACGTAACCCCAAAAAGAGATGCCGCGTTGAAACCCTACCACATCAGGAGGAGCACCAGGGAACCTGCCGATATTCGGTGGTCTCTACGGAGAAACAACACGTCGACTCCCCTTGAAAGTTAAAATGTTAGCCTCTGCTGATTTGAGCAAACACTATACACCCGTTTTCCACATCTTCTGGAACGCCAGGATCCCAGCCGATTTTCGGTGGAGAAACGAGCTGTGCCACAGATTTCGAGACTCGCCCTGTTATTGTTGTTACGTAACGTTTATTATTTTTATATTCTGTATCTCGCAGTCAGACTTCGAGAACAGTAGCTGCCTCTTTATATTTTATGATGCATCTATTTAGTTTATTGTTGAGTTGGTTTGTGTGTGTGAGTGGCCACTCTTGAGGTCAGCTATAGCGCTTTTATTTGTTTAGGGGAGCTCGTATTTCCTGACACTGTTCAGTACCTGTGATATACCCAAGTGTCAGCAGGATATCAAATAGATTATTACTTCTTTTTACTATGTAATGTCAGCAAGGATAAGATATTTGAAGCAACTTTATTGAGTAAATTATAGTTGCTTTAACCTAGATCTTGATAATGTCTTTAATTCGAAATTAAGGTTATTATTAATGCAAGTGAATTTGTAATTTAGAGTAAGGTGAATTTAAGGGCAGATTTATTTATTTGTGAAAAATTATAGATTATTTTATTTTGAGGAGAGATGAGGAAAACACAAGATAAATTAGATCATAGACTTTAGTTTATTATTCTTTTCTTTACTTTTAATTTAGTCTGATTTAAATCGAGGAATCCGAAGAACGGTATTCCTTGACCCTCTGTTCGATTTCTAGGCCAAAAGTATTCTAATGAAGGGGAAAAACGAACAGAAAAAGGAAAAAACCCCTTAGGCCAATTATTATCACTACTGCTATAATATTTATTTGTGATTCAAATTATGATTAAGTGCTAAGAAGTTTTATAGTAATAATAGCTCTATCTGAGTATAGTTTATGTCAATATCGAAGCGTAAAATACAGCGAAGAAAATAGGAATAGAAAAATAAGATTATCTTTGGGCTTTAAAATATAATTTAGTATGATATGCAGATTTAGATTTAAAGTTCAAGTAATATTATTAATATTGATTAGAATTGAACTATTTATTTATGTAGTTTTAAGTTTTAAAACCCAAAGTTCTTTGTACTCCCTGTCACTGACTCTATGATTAATCAACACTTAGAAATACACTTCACTATTGCTTCGACGCTCCCGGCTTGGTCTCCCGCTCTGCGTTGACTGTCCCTATCCTAGTTCCCCTACCCTATCTCTAACATCTAATCTCCGCCTACAACCCTAACCCTAAATCTTAACATCTAATTGGTCAGCTAAGATCGGCCGCTCTCCATTGGTCGATCCGTTGATCTTGATTGGCCGGCTGCTCCCGCGCACCGACGATGCGACGCTTCTCCTTGCGAGCTCTCCTGTTGCCATGCGCGCCATCGTCAACTTCGCCTCAATGAAAGCCCTGCTGACGTCACTCAGGCTTCAGCGTTTCATATGACTTCATAGCCGCTGCTATGCTTAGGACTTCATGTAGACAGCCTGGAATTTAGAAGCAAAATCCTTTGCGTAATCCATTTTTATTGTACATACACATCTTGTTAATATTATGTAATTTGTTATACACAGTGTTACACCGTAGGTGGAACATGTCTAGTATTATCATCATTGATAAAGTCATATCAATTAGGGTTTTGTTTATAATATGAATAATATAGTTATGGAACCCGCTAAACATAAGACATAGTTGAGTTTTGTCTTAGGACTTAGAGTCGTACTTTGCATAGCAAACCATAGTGGCAGTTTCACCCTTTTTATCTTAATATTATTTTGTCTTGTCTGACATCTGTTTGGTGTAAAAGTTTTGGGTCGATAAGGATTTCTCTATCTTCCTACACGTGCTACAGCAAAACCATTGAACTTTATCTGCCTATTGTTTGGTGGTAATTTATATTTCTTCGTACCGTCTGTCTTGTGATGCCGCTTCCCGGGGTGTTTAGATATTTCCGTTTAAAAATATCGGTTTATTACTTACTGACAAAAGACCTCTGGCAGTTTTAATTTTTATTGTTGCCAAATGTGCATTTCTCGAAGCAATACTACTAACCATTACTTGTCTTTCTCACGCTTATCTTAATGGCGCGTTCGGTACCATCACATCCCTCTCCCTGTGGACAGTTAGAAATCTTGTTCTCTAACTTTCTACATCAAATCCTAAATCAATGGTGCTAACGCAGCCCATTAACTCGTATAGTACCTAAAACTACCTACATAGCTACCTACCTATCAATTGAATGCAAGCCTAACCTAAACCTAACCGTAACTTATCAAATAACTATAAGTTATCCGCATTGTGTCGAAAAGAACTGAAGCGAAAAAAGGAAATACCAACCCATCAACCCTAGGCTAAAACTAATTCATTTCCTACCTAGCCTACCTAAACAAAAATACTAAAGTCTAACTTCCTAAGTCATTTTTCAAGATATACCTATGTATATACCTATAGTCAACATCATTTTCCACATTACCATTTATATAGGGCTATTAATTTATTCATTCTCACTTGGGTTTATGAAACATTTAAATAAATGTATTGGCATTATTATTATTTTGCCTTTGATTTCTTTTGTAAGTATAACTTACTCATTTTTTATGATAAATGGCTCCGATTGTATATGGTTTATTGTAAAAATGTGTTAATCTTTGTCAAATATTTTATCAGCTTCTTATTTTTTTTATAGTTCTCAGCTTGATAAAATCATCAATTTCTAATATTTATTAAATTATGTTTCGTATTTATACTGTCGTTTAGCCCTTTCAATACGACTGTACAACATAGCTGTAAATACCAACTATACTTAATGCATTACGAAAATTACTTGTCTTTTAAAACAAATACCAAAGTTTAACCTGTTTCGTTTTACACTACTAAGCTTTGTCCTGTTAAGTGATACATTTCCATGATTTAACTTCAGAAAACATCGAATTTTCCTTAAATTGTTTGCTATTATTTATGATATAATTATTATTAGCAAAACAATATACTTTATCAATTTTTATAGCGTTTCTATTTCAAAAGTGCTTTTAGTACAAATTCCCAATGAATGCTAGTTTATATAATTAAATTTCGTAGCATTTTATTTTCAAATCCACTCATCTTAAAAATATGTCTTTCTAAATTTATGTTTTTTTTTTATGAGTAATATCGATTTGATGGTACAGTGTAGACCACTGTCTAAATTGTCACTGCAATTAAAATAACGCCTCTCCCAAATCAAACATATCCCGTAAATTTATGTCTTTGTACTAGTTAGTACTGCTAATCTCATCTTACTTTGGCGTTTTTACTATGTATAGGTAAATATAAGAGGGTTTTTTTTATAAATCAATTTATTCGATTTAATCAACGTATTCTACCTGAATCAACCTGTATTGTATATTTCTTAACAATAATACTCTCAATAGTTTCATTCGCATCCTTTATCTCCGTATGTGTTCTCAAATAACAACATAGCTTTAAGAAACAACCATCGTATTCAGAAACCTTGATTAGTTTGTAATTTGCCTCACAATAAAATTTTCCAAATTACACTATCATAACTCGTAAGATTTATAATATTTTATTATAATTTCTAGACTTAAACAAGTTTTAATACTTGTAGATCTTGGCCTTTAAAAGAATGTCCATATGATTGGATCATCATCATCAATATCATTGCCGTAAGAGTTTATTTACTCATCATCATCACCTGCTGACATATTCATCTAAGTCTCCACTGTAGAGCTTATAATTTACATACATACACATACATACAAAATATGTATCTCTTTTCCTGAAGGTAATTAAGACCTACATTCCTTTATTCGCTGAGATCCAAACATACTATCATAATAAACTAGTTGTTAAATTTTATTTGAAAATTAATATTTTGTCACTTAAGACACTTCTGTTCTGGCATATATTTCCTTTGATTATTTATTTATTTATTTAAAGGTTCAGAGGACTAACTTAGTATGTTTTTTTTTTAATATAATAATATTTAAATGCTTCTTATTCTGATCAATGTCAATTGCATTTAAAAATTTTCTTTATTAATGGCGTTTATAGGTATCTCTTAATGAATACTAGTCCGTCATAATCTGATGCTATTGACTTAGTATCGACCTCTGAAAAACTAAATTACATTTAGTTAAACTTTTTTTTAAAGTTTACTTGTTAGCTCTTAAGTTACAAATTTGCTTTAATTTACTCTTTTCTACTATCTTTATAAGTACTCGTGTGACTTTATCATTTAAAGTAAGTACTTTATTATAGTAACACAAGTTGTGTTATTCTGATTTTCCTCCAATTTTATTCTACTTGCTTACATAATAAAATAACGTAAAGTTCGTGATCTGACGTTCGAATTATTGTTTCGTCAGACTGTCGTTCTAAGTCAAGCCAGAGACGTTGACTTAAAAGTTTTGATCTTCTTCTATATCGAGTGGGTTATAAGGTCAAACAACTACTCGTCATTATTCTGACAACTATTTACGGCTAATCTGATTAAGGACCCGGTCTTGTGGTTTTAAGACTCTTTCTCGCCGCTGCAAAGGCCTTTCCTAAATAAAGAATAACTTATACTTTTCTACAAACTACAACTTCTAATTATCTTTTTTTTTATGTGTGCTATATTTTACTAAGACCGCTTAAATATACTTATTTAAGTCGTGATGGGGCAAATTAGGCTTTTTCTAATTTATATAATAAGATTTTTTTTCTTAACAACCCCTTAATTTCCTCATCTTATTAACATTTTGTCAATAATGTTCTGTTTAAGATGATAATTATTTACTGATAATTTGCATGCTAACTCCTTCGTCAAACATACACTGATTTAGTTAAACAAGTTAAGTTAAGTTAAAAAAGTTAGATTAATAATCAAAATTGTCATTATGTGTAATGAACACGAGTCACTTGTGACATACTTAGCACGCTCATACATACGCAATACATATATTACATACCCATACCTACTTGCGCATAAGATATATTTCTTAATCTTATTTAAAAGTCTTTTAATCATCATTTTATCATCATAATTTTATTGTGCTGGACGCAGGCCTATATGCGTCACTAATTGTATTGATTATTGTCGTTTGCACTAATAAACACTTTCTTCTCTATTTGTTTACCTTTCTTTAGAATGTAAGATGAGTGAACGTGGTTATAATTATACATTCATACATATATTTCGCGTTTTCTTTACTCTATTGTGCAATGAACGTTCAATCATTCAATACGACCTTACTATTATTTACTAACGCCAAATTCTAATGTCTTAGAAATATTCTGTAATTACTATTTATTCATTATTTAATCTAATGAAGCACATTATTTTGAGTGGTTTAACTTAATTTGTGTCTTACTCATAAATCACGTCAAATTCTTGAGAAGCTACCTGATTTGTTTTACTTTACTGACTTTGTTAGATTTTACTTTGAAACTAGTCAAAATTGTCTAAATTCGCGTCATACACTAGTCTTGTTAACTAAACACGTGACAATCGAACACAAAACAATCACACCTTCAATAAATGGAATAAAATCAAAATATATAACAAGATGTCAGACAATACGTCCTGTAAAACACATGTCATGCAAAAGTGTACATTAACGCTTCGATATTTCAATCTATTTGATTTTCTTTAGATGACTTATTTCTGTGTTGTTTTTTTTTTAATATTTCTTTACTTTACTTTTAATTCCTCTTTATTTACTTTTATTTAATAAGTAATATATTCTCCTCTCCCAAATATTTCGATTAAAGAAATATTTTATAATATTAATAAGTTCTCAAATGTTTAGTTTCTTGTACAATATTAATAGCAATAAACGTTTCTCTTTAAAATATTTAAATTATTATTTCATTTTAAAATATTTAATAATAATAAACCCTTTCTCAAATTCAGCCTTTCTTTAAAACTTTGATAATTTACGTATTACAATTTTATTTACTTTATCACACCAATTGAAATATTTTTTTCTACGTTGTGTATTTTTTTATTTAGTTCTTTTCTAGTTGTGTCCTATTTTATTTTATTTTTAGACACAATGTTCTAGATCCTGGTAAACGCGTACCACGTGTGATGGCCCAATGCCGAGCCTGAAGTTTCAGGCTGTCAGTTATGCTGTGATATATTTGTTATAATATTTATAATGTGATCGTCTAATAATTATTTTTTTCTAGGTGGATAATTCTGTAATACTTTATTTTACGTTTTACCTTTGCTAAAAGTAAAGCAAATGAAAAGGGTTCAAAGAAAGTTTCCGTGTCGAGCTCTACCACAGCGACTTTCTGTGAATTAGGTTTTACGTAACCCCAAAAAGAGATGCCGCGTTGAAACCCTACCACATCAGGAGGAGCACCAGGGAACCTGCCGATATTCGGTGGTCTCTACGGAGAAACAACACGTCGACTCCCCTTGAAAGTTAAAATGTTAGCCTCTGCTGATTTGAGCAAACACTATACACCCGTTTTCCACATCTTCTGGAACGCCAGGATCCCAGCCGATTTTCGGTGGAGAAACGAGCTGTGCCACAGATTTCGAGACTCGCCCTGTTATTGTTGTTACGTAACGTTTATTATTTTTATATTCTGTATCTCGCAGTCAGACTTCGAGAACAGTAGCTGCCTCTTTATATTTTATGATGCATCTATTTAGTTTATTGTTGAGTTGGTTTGTGTGTGTGAGTGGCCACTCTTGAGGTCAGCTATAGCGCTTTTATTTGTTTAGGGGAGCTCGTATTTCCTGACACTGTTCAGTACCTGTGATATACCCAAGTGTCAGCAGGATATCAAATAGATTATTACTTCTTTTTACTATGTAATGTCAGCAAGGATAAGATATTTGAAGCAACTTTATTGAGTAAATTATAGTTGCTTTAACCTAGATCTTGATAATGTCTTTAATTCGAAATTAAGGTTATTATTAATGCAAGTGAATTTGTAATTTAGAGTAAGGTGAATTTAAGGGCAGATTTATTTATTTGTGAAAAATTATAGATTATTTTATTTTGAGGAGAGATGAGGAAAACACAAGATAAATTAGATCATAGACTTTAGTTTATTATTCTTTTCTTTACTTTTAATTTAGTCTGATTTAAATCGAGGAATCCGAAGAACGGTATTCCTTGACCCTCTGTTCGATTTCTAGGCCAAAAGTATTCTAATGAAGGGGAAAAACGAACAGAAAAAGGAAAAAACCCCTTAGGCCAATTATTATCACTACTGCTATAATATTTATTTGTGATTCAAATTATGATTAAGTGCTAAGAAGTTTTATAGTAATAATAGCTCTATCTGAGTATAGTTTATGTCAATATCGAAGCGTAAAATACAGCGAAGAAAATAGGAATAGAAAAATAAGATTATCTTTGGGCTTTAAAATATAATTTAGTATGATATGCAGATTTAGATTTAAAGTTCAAGTAATATTATTAATATTGATTAGAATTGAACTATTTATTTATGTAGTTTTAAGTTTTAAAACCCAAAGTTCTTTGTACTCCCTGTCACTGACTCTATGATTAATCAACACTTAGAAATACACTTCACTATTGCTTCGACGCTCCCGGCTTGGTCTCCCGCTCTGCGTTGACTGTCCCTATCCTAGTTCCCCTACCCTATCTCTAACATCTAATCTCCGCCTACAACCCTAACCCTAAATCTTAACATCTAATTGGTCAGCTAAGATCGGCCGCTCTCCATTGGTCGATCCGTTGATCTTGATTGGCCGGCTGCTCCCGCGCACCGACGATGCGACGCTTCTCCTTGCGAGCTCTCCTGTTGCCATGCGCGCCATCGTCAACTTCGCCTCAATGAAAGCCCTGCTGACGTCACTCAGGCTTCAGCGTTTCATATGACTTCATAGCCGCTGCTATGCTTAGGACTTCATGTAGACAGCCTGGAATTTAGAAGCAAAATCCTTTGCGTAATCCATTTTTATTGTACATACACATCTTGTTAATATTATGTAATTTGTTATACACAGTGTTACACCGTAGGTGGAACATGTCTAGTATTATCATCATTGATAAAGTCATATCAATTAGGGTTTTGTTTATAATATGAATAATATAGTTATGGAACCCGCTAAACATAAGACATAGTTGAGTTTTGTCTTAGGACTTAGAGTCGTACTTTGCATAGCAAACCATAGTGGCAGTTTCACCCTTTTTATCTTAATATTATTTTGTCTTGTCTGACATCTGTTTGGTGTAAAAGTTTTGGGTCGATAAGGATTTCTCTATCTTCCTACACGTGCTACAGCAAAACCATTGAACTTTATCTGCCTATTGTTTGGTGGTAATTTATATTTCTTCGTACCGTCTGTCTTGTGATGCCGCTTCCCGGGGTGTTTAGATATTTCCGTTTAAAAATATCGGTTTATTACTTACTGACAAAAGACCTCTGGCAGTTTTAATTTTTATTGTTGCCAAATGTGCATTTCTCGAAGCAATACTACTAACCATTACTTGTCTTTCTCACGCTTATCTTAATGGCGCGTTCGGTACCATCACACCTCCTCACTTGCAAAACTTTTAGGATTCAACTTTTTGGCTTTTTTGTATTTCTTTTTTGTTTTGATTTGAAAGGGACTTCTCCTTCATTAGTTTCTTTATCATAGTTAACTTATTATCAAGGTTATAGTTCACATAAACGTCTCTTTTTTATTAATAAATAAAGACAATTATGAGTCTTCAATTAAAATTCTTAATTTAGATCTGATGCTGGTCAGCTTCTTCAAGCCTTTCTTTTTGTTCTAATAGTAAGGGTTTGTCGTTTGATTGTTCGTTGCAATTTCATTCCGTGTACGTCCACGATGTAAGAGGTAGGCGTGAGGGTGGCACATACTCCAGCAGGGGCAATCTAAACACTCTCGGCAGTAGAACAGCGCGGGTGAATGCCGCCTTATACACGGTGTAATGTACGTACACCCTAGGAAACACCATGCTGCAGCATGATTATCATAATCATTCATTCAATTATGAATTTTAAACGAGGTATTGTTATTATATCTCTATAAATAAGTTAATCGAAAACGGTTCTAAGGGATGGTTTATACAGAAGTGGCGTGGCGAGGACGTATGGCGGAAGCGGATAGTCAATGCAACACCATATAAACCCTAATAGTACGTAGCATAGCGTCTTTTTTGTCGTAAGGAGAATTACGCCCGCACCACCTGGCGACGCGACGTTCCACGCCACTAGGTGACGCGCCACCGCCACTAAATGGCGTGCTGGACTCTATGCTACGTTTAATAGTTTAAGGTTTATGTTGAGTTACTTTGACTATCTGCCTCCGCCATACGTCCTTGCCACGCCTCTTCTGTATAAAACATGCTTTAAGGTTTATATGGTGTTACTTTGACTATCTGCCACCGTCACATGTCCTCGACACGTCTTTTCAGTATAAACCTAGCTCTGCAATTTGGATGAAAATTTTATCAAGCCTTTCAGTATGTATGTATGTAAGTAGGATTTTATTTACTATATCAGCTGTCTGATATCCGATATCTGGCTGTGGTTAGTTTGGGGTCCGATAGCCATGTGTGCCTTGCCTCTACAATTATTTTTATTTTTCGCAATAAAGAAAACACTTTTTACCACACTGTCAACTTGCTATTCTTAGAGTAAATATCTATTCTCGTCAGTAGTTACTACATCAGAGTAGGTACTTAATTGGAAAACAAACTACCCTCTCAGCCAACCAAACCTAAGTTAACTTACCCGATAATGCATACAGAAATACTATCTCGTACCCAATCGGTGAAGTCAATTCTAATTCCAAACAACTCGTGTAGTACTGCAAGCTTCCCATCAGCCTCACTTTGCAGAGAGAATTATGTCCCTATTACTCAGTGAAATCTTATTCAAATAATCCCAAGTTCGCGCTTGCAATCTAGGGAAATGCAAATTGCACCAGCCTGCCTTATTAGTATCTAACTAGCAGATGCAGCGGCGGAGGCGCAGGATTAAAACACACCAACTTTGATTAATTGATTTATCAAGTCATATGAGAGAAATTGG
Source organism: Carpatolechia fugitivella (assembly GCA_951230895.1). NCBI lineage: Eukaryota > Metazoa > Arthropoda > Insecta > Lepidoptera > Gelechiidae > Carpatolechia > Carpatolechia fugitivella. Next base: position 10,895,605 of record OX579651.1, read on the forward strand.
CAGTATGTGAATGTTATGTATGTGCGAGATAAAGGGGAAAAGATTAGGGAACAAGAGACGATGATGAATGAATTTATGCTGATTGGAAGGTATTGTATAAGTGTCTCCATTGCTACATACCACGGACCAACTTGGTTCGTGCTACATACGCAATATTTAAAAATATTTGTTATATATTACTACAGGTTTGTTATAATATTAGTCGTTGAGTAATTATCCATACATACTAGGGTGCTTCAAAAATGACAAGTCTATTTTTTTTTGTGGGGCACATTGCCATTCGTTTCTAATGTAAAAATAAACGTATACATATTTTTTTTTATTACAAATAAGCAATATTTAGAGGGCGCTACCAGTCATCAAAGTTTTAGAAAATCTCTCTATTTGATGTAATATGACTCCGACTCTTTAATCTAAACATGCCACTAGACGTAATCTAAACAAGCCAAAAATGCACCGATATACTGCTTATAAGTACTTCTAAGCGTCCTAAACAAAAGAAGCTTGTTCAAACGTGTCAGTATTCCGTACGATTCTATTGAGTGGTGACGTACTTTCATTGTGCCGGTTAATTTTGTGTTTATGGTGCATAATGGCGTCAACTAGCAAAAGTAGTATTATAATGCGTAAAAATACAGACATTTGGCTTATAGGACATGTCACAGAAAGTTTACCTCACGCAAAACTGCCGTCTATTAAAGAAGTGATGAGTTTATTTTTTTATTATAAAACGATAAAGAAGGAACAAAATAACAAGTCTGCGGATCGTGTTGCGAGCAAAGTTATTGAAGTGTGGGAAAACGCCAGTATCCCCACCAGACTACACAAACACGTGAAAGCAAAGATACTGCAATATTTCTCTGAATGGCAAAAGCTGAAGAAAAATAAAGAAAATAAGAAAAAGCGCTCAACTCAGTTAAAGGTAAAAGAAGAAAAATGGAAGAATAGTTTGGATTGTCTGTTTGATATAGCCCATGCCAAAGCGTTGGATTTGACTGTCGTAGAGGAAGACAAACAGTTTCTGCTTGCACAAAGAGAAAAAGGACGTCCAGGCCAAATAGGTAGACTAGACAGAAAATTCTCAAAAGAACAAAGCATTAAGTTACAACAGGATGAAAAGTTAGAAAAAAGAAAGTTGCGGGAAACAGAAAATATAAAACGACTAACTGAGAAGTGTGAGTTGTTGTCATCATCTTCGCCCTCTTTGGACGATAGTGAAGATTTAAGTCCACCTATTACTCCATTGCAAAAACCTTCTACATCGAAACCACAAAGAAGAAAGCCACAGCAAATAATCGACGATCGTTTGGCAGTAAGTCTCGACGTTGCTAAGCTGAGTGACCGCAAAGCAGCCATTGTGTTATCATCAACACTTAAGAGCGCAGGTTGCGATGTGGCAACTTATAACATTAGCTCATCATCTATTCGCCGTCAACGAATTCAGAGCCGACAAAAAATTGCCGAGTCTTTGAAAAGTGAATTTAAACCTGATGTCCCACTTACCGTTCACTGGGATGGTAAAATGCTTGAAGATATAACGGGACATGAAGTTGTTGATCGTTTACCTATCTTGGTATCAGGCCAAGGAATAGACCAGCTTTTAGCTGTACCAAAACTACAAAATGGAACGGGACAGGCCATGGCCTCTGCTATTTTTGAAATTTTATTATCGTGGGGTCTAACTGAAAAAATTAAGGCCATGGGATTTGATACAACTGCTTCAAACACTGGGCGCCTTAATGGAGCTTGTACTTTACTAGAGCAGAAGTTAGAAAAACAGCTATTGTGGTTAGCGTGCCGACATCATATTTTGGAGATCGTACTTGAAGCTGTTGTTGTCTTAGCATTGGGTTGTTCAAGCGGGCCAGAAATACAGATCTTTAAAAGGTTTCAGAAACGTTGGCCTAAAATTGACCAAGAAGACTTCAAATCAGTTAGTTCTGACTCTGAAACATTAAAGCATGTGCAAGATATAAGAGACACTATGATCTCTTTTGCTACAAACCAGCTTAATCAGTTTCAGCCACGTGACGACTACAAAGAATTACTCAATCTCATAATATTTTTTTTGGGAGGAACACCTGAAAAAGGCGTATCATTTAGAGCGCCTGCAGGGTTACACAGAGCGAGGTGGATGGCCAAAGCCATTTATGCTTTAAAAATGTATTTATTTCGAGAACAGTTAAAACTAACTAAAAAGGAAACGAAAGGCATCATAGATGTATCAATTTTTGTTGTCAGAATTTACGCCAAATACTGGTACCAAGCTCCTTGCGCATGGCTAGCGCCAAAGAATGATTTACAAATGTTGAAGGACTTGGTGGCATACGAAAAAATAAACAAACCACTTGCACAAGTTGCGCTGAAAAAGCTGTCAGGACATCTGTGGTATTTGTCTGAAGAGCTCATTGCCTTCGCATTTTTCGACGACGATGTTTCAGCAGAAACTAAAGCGAAAATGATAACAGCCCTAGAAAATCAAGGGCCAGAAGATCCTGTTAAAAGAGTGACCCTTGACCACGACGCTATTCTTAGCAAAAACTTGGAAGATTTTGTCACAAACAATACCCATTCTTTTTTCAGTATAATCGGAGTTGCATGTGATTTCCTGAAAAAAGATGTGAATACCTGGAATAATGACAACGATTACAAAAAATGTAAAGAGTATGTACATTGCATGAAAGTTGTTAATGATTTAGCAGAAAGAGGGGTCGCTCTTATGGAAGAATACAATCGTCTTCATACTACCAATGAAGAGCAGAAACAATATTTGCTTTTGACGGTCAAAGATTATCGACGAAAGTTCCCTAATACAAATAAGTCCACTTTGACATCTTAATTTCATATTGATTGTTATTTTATATATTTTTTAAATGTTTCTTAATGATTAATGCTTATCTAAACAATATTTAATTTAAAAAGCCGCAATAAAAATAATTTCATACTGATTTGTATTTTCCATTTTTCTTAACATTTCAAAAGGTGGTAGCGACCCCTAAAATCTATTTGAAAAATCTAAAAAAAAATCTACGTAAGTTTTTGAAGCTATGGAAACTTCTAAAAGGGTGCCCGCGGAAAAATTATGAAAAAAAATTTTTCCATACAATTTTGAAGCACCCTAATACATACATACATAAAGTCACACCTCTTTACCGGAGGGGTAGGTAGAGACCACGTCTTTCCACTTGCTACGATCCAGATAAGTAAATTTAAAAGTAATCAAATTTCGAAAAATTTTAATATTGAACAGCATTACTTTAAGATTCGAGATTCTCTTCGACATTAAAATGCGAAATAGGGCTGCATAATACCAATTTATGAGATAGAAGGCACTTATCATGCTACGTTCGGTTTATGGCTCGCGTAAAACTGAACTTCCTTATATTGCTCAACTTCTAGATGTTAAGTATTTCGCTGCTCTGATTGCGAACTTCAAGTTGCAAACTTGGAACGCAACACAAGATTTACGGTATTTTGAACTAGTTTTCTGCCTGTGCCTTCGCCCGCGGAAATTGCCGCTTTTCCAGAAATAGAAAACGAAGCGAGTATACGGTGTCAATCACTGTTCTAAGCATTAAAAAGTCTTTTCCTATGTAAATTGGTTAACAGGTTGGCAAAGTTTTGGCTTTGGATTTTGCTGCGCTCTGGTGGTAATGTGCAGAAATAAACCGCTACGAGACTTTTTGTATACAATCTACATACAAACCTACGTTTTATAAGAAATTCATTTTTTTTTGTATGCTGTAGCTTGCAATTATAATCCACCTCATGGTATATCTCTTGAAGAAGATTCAAAAACTATTTCTCTTGCACCAGAGCTACACCCAGAAACTTTAGGTAGCGCAACACGAACATTTTCTCAATTTCAGTTCGCAACAAAATCAGTTTATTTTCCAACTGACAAATTGTGTTCAAGTAACAAAGTAGAATTTTCCTTTGAGAATAACCTGACAAAGTTTTGGCGGTATATGATAAATAATAGTCGGTATGATAACTAGATAAGAGCGGACGGGAATATTTTATCTTGTGTGTACAGGGTGAAATTAGTGTTATCTATTGTTCAGCTCACGACTCCGAAAAACTTACATTCAAGAGGCTTAGATAACTACTTTTGGAATCGTTGTTGGATATTCCATTATTTCTTGGATAAAAACAATCTCATGACTTCTGTGAACTGATGAGAAAGAAGGTCGCTTCTATTCTTGCCAGGATGCGGTCAAGCCCCAACAGCATTCTGAAGAAGTTATCATGTAAAGTGGACTCAATGATACTGAACCA
>OX579651.1:10900082-10974753 GCA_951230895.1 Carpatolechia fugitivella
ATGGCAGCCCCGACGTTTTTTATTGGATTTGTATCATATTATTAGATAGATGAGTATGTAATAGTACCTAAATTAATAAATATTATTGCTGTGTCTATCTCTACGAGAAAGCAAAAGGTAAGTAGGTACGTAAACGTAAGGACTAAGAAAGGTCATAATTAGTTGTTTGTGTGGCGGATTTCGTGAGAAATCACTCTTTTTATAGATTTCTTTATTTTATATTTCTTATCTTATTTGACTCTGGTCGGGGATTTCCAAAAATGTTATTTAATCCTTTTTATTCTAATATATTTTAATATACGGCGTGGGTTTTTTAAAATTTTTAATTTTGTTTTTTATTTGAATATGTTTTAAAATCCGGCGTGGGTTTTTTAAAATTTTCATTGAGAACTCCTGTAGTGCCAACTTATCTGGCTGCTGCAGCGCTCGTGGTCTACCTCCATAAAACGTATCTAAGAACCCGCTCCAAGATGAAGCCTATTGAATGCAAAAAACCGCATCGAAATCGATTCAGTATTCTTTGAGAACTCCTGTAGTACCAACTTATCTGGCTGCTGCAGGGCTCCCTGGTGGTCTACCTCCATAAAACGTATCTAAGAACCTGCTCCAAAATGAAGCCTTTTGAATGCAAAAAACCGCATCGAAATCGATTCAGTACTTTTTGAGAACTCCTGTAGTACCTACTTATCTGGCTGCTGCAGGGCGCCCTGGTGGTCTACCTCCATAAAATGTATCTAAGAACCTGCTCCAAGATAAAGCCTTTTGAATGCAAAAAACCGCATCGAAATCGATTCAGTACTTTTTGAGAACTCCTGTAGTACCAAATTATGTGGCTGCTGCAGGGCTCCCTGGTGGTCTACCGCCCCAAAGCATGTCTAACAACTAGCTCCAATATGAAGCCTTTTGAATGCAAAAAACTGCATCGAAATCGATTCGGTAGTTTTTGATAAGTCCTGTGTTGCCAACTTATCTGGCTGCTGCAGCGCTCCCTGATGGTCTACCTACATAAAACATATCTAAGATCCTAAGTTGAAGTGATACCTTTTCAATGCAAAAAATCGGAACTAAATCGGTCCAGTGGTTTTCGAGATAGAAGGTAACAAACACACAAACAAACAAACAAACAAACAAACAACCTCTTACCCCAAACGCATATACCGCCTCCGTTCCGTTCCGTCCGTCGTGGGTAAAAATAGAAGCCAAGCTGTTGTAGTGGGGGGATTTCGTTCCAATTGGATAGTTACTACCTCTGGGGTCCCGCAGGGGTCCTTATTAGGTCCTTTATTATTTAATATTCTGATAAACGATATCACGGAATGTTTTAATAAGTCAAAAATATTATTGTATGCAGATGATTTAAAAATATTTATGAGAATAGGGTCAATTGATGATGCAACGTATCTTCAAAAGGATCTGGATAAATTTAGTCAATACTGTATCAAAAACAGATTGCATTTGAATGTTAATAAATGTAACGTGATTTCGTTTATCAAGAAAATTAATATTATTAACTATACTTACCATTTACATAACAGTCCCCTTGTAAAAAAATATGTTGCAAAAGATCTAGGCGTCTACTTAGATAAAAAGCTTATATTGGATCAGCATATTCATTATATTGTGGGTAAGGCTATGAAAACTTTAGGGTTCATAATTCGGCAATCGAAAAAAATTTCTAATATTCATGCCATAAAAATGCGTTTACTTACGTTGATGTCAACTTGAATACGCTAGCCAAATTTGGAATCCACAATATAGTGAGTATGTACCTATCTGCTTTAAATAGAGTTCAAAATAAGTTTATTAGGTTTCTTAATTTTGTATGCGGAGTAAAATTTGATAACTATGAGGAAGCCTGTAGGTACCATAAGATTCTTCCTCTAGCATCTAGGCGGGAGCTTATGGATCAACTCTTCCTATATAAAATTATAAATAACCATTTCGATTGTCCAGAACTTACAAATTGTATACTTTTTTCAGTACCAAATAAATTAAATTTAATGAAAAAGTCTTTATTTTTATGTGAGGTAAGTAACACGAATTATGTTCGGAATTTCTACATACGCAGGGCAACCAATGCATATAACCAAAAGTATGTAGATATAGATATATTTAAACTATCTATCAATCAGTATAGAAGAGATATTTTATAAAAACTTTCCAGTTAATTGTTTGTTTTATTTAGGAATTAGGTATTCGAATTAATTCTGTTCGTCAATTCATATACTAACGTCTGCTTTTGTTTGATTGGATATTGTACACATAAGTGAACACCTGTAATTGGTTTACTAGGTATTTTCGTATTATAGCATCTGAGAACTCTGTATAAACTGTTGGTGTTCCAATAAAAAAATAATTTAAAAATAATTTATTTATTTATTTATTATTTTTTATAGGAAAAAATGGGTGTAAGGTCTCAACAAAATAATAGAGTACTGCCATGATACTGAATCTTATTCCACCGGAATTCAAACAGACTTTCTACACTTTACTGCTTTGACGAAACGCATCGATCATGGTAGATGTCTTTAGCCGTGGACATTTTCTAGGTTCATGTCTTTAGCTATAAACTCTCTTCTCTATTCTGGCAGATCCCAACAAATTCAGAGCGCCATGCCAGTAAACTATAACAAACGAATTAAAGGAAGTGTCTTGAAACAGCATTATTCACAAACTATTTTTACTATACCTGAAATTGAAGAGCTTTTCGCCTCATATAATTGGGTATTATTATAATTTTTAGGGACACGTGCTTGGCCGGTTTTATATTTCTCTAAATTAGATTGGTCATGAAAATCTTGTACATTTTCTCAATTTTGATAAGTTTCAAAGGTAAAAAAAAAACAGAAAGAGATTAAAGCAAATAACTTTCTGGTCTATTAAATTTCTAGACTGGAATGTCTTTATGGCGGTGGTGATCGCGAGAATAACAACCCACACTGGTCCAATTTTTCACCAGCGGCGCCCTCACACGGCGCTCGCGGAGTAATTATAACAATTAAGAAAATAGCACCTCCTCGTGAAATGTGACGTTGTAATGGGTTTACGGCCGCTACTGCTTGCGCAATCAACAATTATTCATGAATATAAACGTCATGTCGTGCAGGAATTAACTCTGTTAGCTCGTAAACATGTCCTGACATTGATTTATTGCATTAATTCCACAATCCTGCGCTATGATAATACAGAAACAAGTGTTGTTTCCGCGTTGTGCTCTATTACTATAATAGAAAAATATATATGATCATAGAAAGATAATAAATAGGAGTTATACTGAAGCTCATAAAGTGCAAGAAGTTTTGTATGATAACCTATATGGGTGGGTATTAGCGATCATAGAAAAAAAAAGATTATTTTTAGAAGCTTAAGGGCCGCTATTTCTTTGGAAAGAGCGAATACGTGAATACTCAATCATATTCGTAATTTTGTAAAATATTCAATTTTTGGACTCAGTAATATCTAATTTCTCAGAACGGTGTGCGAATTTTTGTTACAGGTAAACGCTCCAAAAATTTATTAGGCGAAATATCAAATTCGACGAAACAAAATCGATTACATTAACCGTCGAGAAAGAAATACCATACATCAACGTCAGGCCGGCCGAGCCAAGGAGTGATTTCCAAAGGAACCGGCACGTTTAGGAATGTTAAGCGATTTTAAGAAAAATACACGAAATGCTATTCCGTCGAGCCCTCTAGAGATTGTTTCATGAATTTTGATTTATATAATTTTGGTCCTTAAATCCTGTGGTCCTTCTCATAGTCCCACGTTTGGAATCTCATATTCATCACGTACCTCCTCACTTGCAAAACTTTTAGGATTCAACTTTTTGGCTTTTTTGTATTTCTTTTTTGTTTTGATTTGAAAGGGACTTTTCCTTCATTAGTTTCTTTATCATAGTTAACTTATTATCAAGGTTATAGTTCACATAAACGTCTCTTTTTTATTAATAAATAAAGACAATTATGAGTCTTCAATTAAAATTCTTAATTTAGATCTGATGCTGGTCAGCTTCTTCAAGCCTTTCTTTTTGTTCTAATAGTAAGGGTTTGTCGTTTGATTGTTCGTTGCAATTTCATTCCGTGTACGTCCATGATGTAAGAGGTAGGCGTGAGGGTGGCACATACTCCAGCAGGGGCAATCTAAACACTCTCGGCAGTAGAACAGCGCGGGTGAATGCCGCCTTATACACGGTGTAATGTACGTACACCCTAGGAAACACCATGCTGCAGCATGATTATCATAATCATTCATTCAATTATGAATTTTAAACGAGGTATTGTTATTATATCTCTATAAATAAGTTAATCGAAAACGGTTCTAAGGGATGGTTTATACAGAAGTGGCGTGGCGAGGACGTATGGCGGAAGCGGATAGTCAATGCAACACCATATAAACCCTAATAGTACGTAGCATAGCGTCTTTTTTGTCGTAAGGAGAATTACGCCCGCACCACCTGGCGACGCGACGTTCCACGCCACTAGGTGACGCGCCACCGCCACTAAATGGCGTGCTGGACTCTATGCTACGTTTAATAGTTTAAGGTTTATGTTGAGTTACTTTGACTATCTGCCTCCGCCATACGTCCTTGCCACGCCTCTTCTGTATAAAACATGCTTTAAGGTTTATATGGTGTTACTTTGACTATCTGCCACCGTCACATGTCCTCGACACGTCTTTTCAGTATAAACCTAGCCCTACAATTTGGATGAAAATTTTATCAAGCCTTTCAGTATGTATGTATGTAAGTAGGATTTTATTTACTATATCAGCTGTCTGATATCCGATATCTGGCTGTGGTTAGTTTGGGGTCCGATAGCCATGTGTGCCTTGCCTCTACAATTATTTTTATTTTTCGCAATAAAGAAAACATTCTCGTCAGTAGTTACTACATCAGAGTAGGTACTTAATTGGAAAACAAACTACCCTCTCAGCCAACCAAACCTAAGTTAACTTACCCGATAATGCATACAGTAATACTATCTCGTACCCAATCGGTGAAGTCAATTCTAATTCCAAACAACTCGTGTAGTATGCAAGCTTCCCATCAGCCTCACTTTGCAGAGAGAATTATGTCCCTATTACTCAGCGAAATCTTATTCAAATAATCCCAAGTTCGCGCTTGCAATCTAGGGAAATGCAAATTGCACCAGCCTGCCTTATTAGTATCTAACTAGCAGATGCAGCGGCGGAGGCGCAGGATCAAAACACACCAACTTTGATTAATTGATTTATCAAGTCATATGAGAGAAATTGGCAGTATGTGAATGTTATGTATGTGCGAGATAAAGGGGAAAAGATTAGGGAACAAGAGACGATGATGAATGAATTTATGCTGATTGGAAGGTATTGTATAAGTGTCTCCATTGCTACATACCACGGACCAACTTGGTTCGTGCTACATACGCAATATTTAAAAATATTTGTTATATATTACTACAGGTTTGTTATAATATTAGTCGTTGATTAATTATCCATACATGCATACATAAAGTCACACCTCTTTACCGGAGGGGTAGGTAGAGACCACGTCTTTCCACTTGCTACGATCCAGATAAGTAAATTTAAAAGTAATCAAATTTCGAAAAATAATAATATTGAACAGCATTACTTTAAGATTCGAGATTCTCTTCGACATTAAAATGCGAAATAGGGCTGCATAATACCAATTTATGAGATAGAAGGCACTTATCATGCTACGTTCGGTTTATGGCTCGCGTAAAACTGAACTTCCTTATATTGCTCAACTTCTAGATGTTAAGTATTTCGCTGCTCTGATTGCGAACTTCAAGTTGCAAACTTGGAACGCAACACAAGATTTACGGTATTTTGAACTAGTTTTCTGCCTGTGCCTTCGCCCGCGGAAATTGCCGCTTTTCCAGAAATAGAAAACGAAGCGAGTATACGGTGTCAATCACTGTTCTAAGCATTAAAAAGTCTTTTCCTATGTAAATTGGTTAACAGGTTGGCAAAGTTTTGGCTTTGGATTTTGCTGCGCTCTGGTGGTAATGTGCAGAAATAAACCGCTACGAGACTTTTTGTATACAATCTACATACAAACCTACGTTTTATAAGAAATTCATTTTTTTTTGTATGCTGTAGCTTGCAAGAGATATACCATGAGGTGGATTATAATTATTATAATCCACCTCATGGTATATCTCTTGAAGAAGATTCAAAAACTATTTCTCTTGCACCAGAGCTACACCCAGAAACTTTAGGTAGCGCAACACGAACATTTTCTCAATTTCAGTTCGCAACAAAATCAGTTTATTTTCCAACTGACAAATTGTGTTCAAGTAACAAAGTAGAATTTTCCTTTGAGAATAACCTGACAAAGTTTTGGCGGTACATGATAAATAATAGTCGGTATGATAACTAGATAAGAGCGGACGGGAATATTTTATCTTGTGTGTACAGGGTGAAATTAGTGTTATCTATTGTTCAGCTCACGACTCCGAAAAACTTACATTCAAGAGGCTTAGATAACTACTTTTGGAATCGTTGTTGGATATTCCATTATTTCTTGGATAAAAACAATCTCATGACTTCTGTGAACTGATGAGAAAGAAGGTCGCTTCTATTCTTGCCAGGATGCGGTCAAGCCCCAACAGCATTCTGAAGAAGTTTACATGTAAAGTGGACTCAATGATACTGAACCATATTATGAATTTAGTTGTTTGAACTTTGATTTCACCATTTCATGTACTACTAACAATTCTTTAATATTTAATTTTTAATTTCACTTTTTTAATTTTACTTGTGTACTAACAATTGGGTCTTAGTAGCCGAAATAAAGAATTTTATTATTATTATTATTACAGAGGTTCTGGACTTAAATCTCAGTGGGGACATCGTTGGCTAATCTCTTCTTCTTCATCGTGTGGGTTGTTAGGTCGACATCTGACCTCACAAACCCTAGTGTCATTGTTATAGAGCCGCCAAAGGCCACTGACATGGCTCGTGTAACGACTAGATAGTAGCCGGGCTTTACGTGCCTTCCGAAGCACGGAATCATCTTTCTTTTCGGCCAATCAGGTGATTCAGCCTGCAATGTCTTGACCAAACTGGGGAAAGTCTCACAAAGAGATCTTTGCTTGACAGTGTCCCCACTGGGAATCGAACCTGGAACCTCCGTAATGAGCTTGAAAATCTCGATCACTCAGCCAAAGAAAAAAGACTGTCTCCAGTTTGGTTAGGACATTGCAGACTGAATCACATAATTTTCTGAAAAGCTGTTGTCCCAGCTATTTGTCTACGGATATTGTCATTATATGAGTAATGTGAATAGTCTGAAGCCAATAATTATTGGTAGCCAAGGTAATCCAAACCAACACAATAATCATAACCATACCAATAGCAGATATTCCTTCTTCGCTTTAAAAATAATCAATGCAGCCCCTTAATCGGCTTGATTGGAGACAAATTGTTTTATCGAATATTTAAACTAGTTTGGTGCGTTTGCGACCGTTTTCCGCGCGGTAATTCAGTTGCTGGCGGTATGTTTCAATTAGAGGGTGCAGTGGGAGGATGTCGTTATTTCCTGCCCGAGATTCCTGTATCCGACTGAACCGGTCGTCTGCAGGTACCGTACGCTGTGCATGTACTTATCTCCGTAGCTGAGGTTCGGGTTTGAATCCCGGTAGTCAAACAAAAATTACTTAGTTTGACTGTCTTAAATTTGGTGATATTGAAAGCTGAACCTGATTGTCCGTAAAGTGAGATGATTGTGTGCTTCCAAAGGCACGTTAAGTCGTTGGTCCCAGCTATTTATCTACGGAAACAATCGTTACATGAGCCAAAAGCCATTGGCTGCTCAATAACTCTCGCATCAGTAGGGTCAGTTGTTGACCTTTCGTTACAACCTACAAATATCGTTTGGGCTGATAATGTCACCTTTTGATTATAATATTTCCTACTACAGGTAGATTCTGCCACTTCTATAATCATAAACTTCAGTGCAAACACGATAATTATTTTTAGTAATAATCATATTAAGTACTTAATTATTTATTAACTTTTCAAATATGCCAGCCAGGAATCGTGAGTACCATAGCGGGAGTGCATTCTGCAGCGAGCCGATGTGACTCAGGCTGGCTGGACAATTCTTCCAAATGAGCCGCGTTTAAGTAGGTCAATACACAATTTTAGGTGACGGCTAATCACGCTTATTTCAGTTTATGTGACGCTAGAGAACCCGAGATAATCGAACGCAAACGTGTCCAGCCAGCTTTTCGCATGGTCTCTCAATCTCCGAACAGAAGGGATTCTAACTATTTATTGCTTATTAATACTGCGTCACCTAAAATTGTGACAGGCATCCAGTTTGAATTTTTGAGATACGTATAGCCATTTAGCTAAAAACAATGAAAAGCGTGGCCAGCCAGCCTGAACTTACGTATTAAACTTCTGGCTGGCACCTCTGAATCTCGACAACAAAAGCGTTTTCAAACAAGGTTCTTTTGCTAGCATTTAGTGACGGAATTTGTGACAGTCATAGCGTTTGTTTCATGGCGTCACATAAAGGCGTTTTCGAGAAATCGATGAAAACTTGGTGCCAGCCAGCCTGGCCAGGCTGGCTGGCTCGCTGTATCTGCGCTGTTTGATGGTCTACGGCTTCCAAATTTTCTTCAACATTTAGTGACGGAGACGATTAAGATAACCGTGATAAATGTGACGACGATCCCTCCCATAGTTTCAGAGATATTGATCATTGTTATTTTCCCATACAAATTTCTATAAATATTGCGTGGTGACCATGATTTTACGTAAGTTAAGGAATTATTTTTTATAACTGACTAGTTGTCGCTCGCGGTTATGGCCCAGTTTTTTTTCGATTATTCCTTTGGGATTATTATAATATTAAAATGAAATTTGTTCATCTCCTGAAAATAAAAAGGTTAGACAGGCAGAATTATAGCATTACTTCCTGAATCGGGGCCATTATCTACGTTTAGAAGCTTTAAGTTTTACCTAAGCGGTTTCCATAGAATCATGGGTTCAACACCTGTTCATGATAAATATTATAGCTATCAAAATTAAGCGTAAATATAAAGTTTCGTATCTGTGCTACTAACCGTTGAAGAGTTCCTTCGTGAAGAGACAATCCTGGATGCAGCATCATCATGTTTATTCCATCAATAAATAAATTCAAGGTAGTAAGTATGAAGTTTACAAGATTTTTTTGACAATTAATAGTATTTTTCAGGGAGAACAATAATAATTAATAGAATTGTCCAAATTTTCATGATCTTACGTTAGGGTTACAGTAAAAGTTGTTGGTATGAGTATCATCCATTTGTGGCTTTTCATTCCTTAAAATAAAACACTTAATTATACGTAATCCTACATTCACCTTTAATTTTGGTCACCCTACTGCTAAGTTTGTATGGGAAAATAACAATGATCAATATCTCTGAAAATATGTGAGGGATCGTCGTCACATTTACAGGTTATCTTAATCGCCCCCGTCACTAAATGTTGAAGAAAATTTGGAAGCCATAGACCATCAGACAGCGCAGATACAACGAGCCAGCCAGCCAGAACATCAGGCTGGCTGGCACCAAGTTTTCATCGATTTCTCGTAAACGCCTTTATGTGACGCCATGAAACAAACGCTATGACTGACACAAATTCCGTCACTAAATGCTAGTAAAAGAACCTTGTTCGAAAACGCTTTCGTTGTCGAGATTCAGAGGTGTCAGCCAGAAGTATAATACGTAAGTTCAGGCTGGCTGGCCACGCTTTTCGTTGTTTTTTAGCTAAATGGCTATACGTATCTCAAAAATTCAAACTGGATGCCTGTCACAATTTCAGGTGACACAGTATTAATAAGCAATAAATAGTTAGAATCGCTTCTGTTCGGAGATTGAGAAACCATGCGAAAAGCGGTTTTCAAGCTGGCTGGACACGTTTGCGTTCGATTATATCGGGTTCTCTAGTGTCACATAAACTGAAATAAGTATGATTAGCCGTCACCTAAAATTGTGTTTTGACCTACTTAAACGCGGCTCATTTGGAAGAATTGTCCAGCCAGCCTGAGTCACATGCGAGCCGGGCCGCTCGTGCGCTCCGGTCCAAACCAATTACCGAGCAGAAGTCATCATTTCCGTGCACGTGACCCCTCGTTTGGCTCATCTCTGACCCACCGAATTTCAGCCAGCATTACACTAACCTCTCTTCTCTTCCACTAGAATATTATAAGCATGAGCTATATTGATTTTACCTCTAATAGAAGTTAAGCATCTCAGCCAAAATTGTGCTGGTTGAAGGCCTCCACAACGACAGCTCTTGCGCTATCCGTATCCAGAAGATTCCCGCAAACTTCATCAGATAATAACTATTCCACCATATGGAAAATAGCTGCGCCTTCCTTGCGTCTTCAACGGTTTTGTAAGGAATATTTTTTGTAGCCGTATATCGGAAAATGTTGTTAAATTATTAAACAATCATAATTTAAAATCTCAATTAGTATTTTGTAAATAAGTTCGTCTAAAATAAATGGTGCCTATTAGGATAGAAACGCCTACTGTATCGTGAAATTTGTAACAATAGAGCTTCTGATTTAACCAATCTACTATTTTTGAGATTCTAGGTAGGTGCACACTGCCAAGTCGTTAGAGAATATTACGGCGAAATATTTTTATAATGACTGACTGCGCTCCAAAACAAAAGAACCACAATACGAGCATAGCATACGTTCACACTCTCCATTGTGCCACCTTTTATTGAATGCGATGCTCATTAACATTTATTCCTATGATTTTATTTGTATTTTTTCAACCTGCCAGTATCTACTTGCTTGCTTTGTTAATATTTTAGTATACTAGCTGCTATCTAACCAGACTACGCCCACGGCGTTTGATATTTTTCCCACAGTATAAAGAAGCGGATTTTGATTTCATCCTTCCATTTAGCCGTTTATGCATGAATGCCATACAAAGAAATAAATATCCTTACTTTTAGGTTTATAATAATATTAGTGAGATACCACGACAACACAGCATTTTGCCGTTTATAGGGTTCCGTAGTAAAAAAGGAACCCTTATAGTTTCGGTCTGTCCGTCTGTCTGTCGGTCTGTCTGTCTGTCCGCGGCTTAGCTCAGAGACTCTTAGTACCAGAAAGCTGTAATTTGGCATGGATATACATATGAATCATGCCGACAAAGCTAAAGAATAAAATCTTAAAAAAAAATTTTTTTTAGCGTTCCTCTGGTACACGTCAAGAGGGGGTTATTTTTTTTTTACGATTACCTGATAGTGTGAGGTATCGTTGGATAGGTCTTTTAAAAACAATGGGGGTTTGCTAAGACCATTTTGTCGATGCTAGTGTAAGTTTTAGAAATATTCCGTGCTTATTTTTGTTAGAGTCAAGTTTCTCCCCCCTCTACCAGCAAAACCGTTGTATATGGAAACGTGAAAAAAAAACATGGTAGTAGTGTATATGATGAATTTAAAAGGAAAACTATCAACATCAAGTAGGCTTTACAGGTTATCGAATAATAGACCAACTTACAAAAAGTACTAGTACAAGTAAGAAATTTGGTACTACAAATATCATAGAAACATATTTTGATGAATGTTAGAAGGCTGTAATTTGGCATGGACATACATATTAATTATGCCATCAAAGTTAAAGAATAAAATCTTAAAAAAACAAAATTTTTATGGTTCCTCTGGTACACGTGAAGTGGGGGTTATTTTTTAAATTCACGATTACCTTATGGTGTGAGGTATCGTTGGATAGGGTTTAAAAAAATAATGGGGGTTTGCTAAAACCATTTTTCGATGCTAGTTTACGTTTCAGAAATATTTTAAGTGCTTATTTTTGTTAGAGTCAAGTTCCCCCCCTCTACCAGCGAAACCGTTGTATTTGGAAATGTGAAAAAATTCACGGTAGTAATGTATATGATGAATTTAAAAGGAAAACTATCAACATCATGTAGGCTTTACGAATAATATATCAACTTATGAAATGTACTTGTACTAGTAAGAAATTCGGTACAAATATCATAAAAAAATACTTTGATAAAGTTTAAACTGTCTATGTAGTAAATTTAATTTCGAGAAAAGTAAAAAAAATGTGAAATAAGTAGGCTTGACAGGTGAACGAATAAAATACCAACTTTAAAATGTACTTGTGCTAAGTAAGAAATTCAGTACAAGTATCATAGAAAATGACTTGATGGAGTCCGTCTATGTAGGTAGTAAATTTAAGTAGGTATTAGAACAGTAAAAAGATTGCGAAAAAATAATAAACTTTAACTTAGTTATAGTATTTAGTTTTCATCGCCCTGTGTAGGTGGGCCCGTTTTTATTATATACATAAATACTAGCGGTCCGCCTGCTCGCGTTGTGTAAGATTTTCCCGTGGGAATAAGACTTTTTCCCGTAAAAAGTATCCTATGTGTTATATCAGGGTACAAACTATCTCTATTCTAAATTTCATCCACGAAAGAGTAAAAAACAACCATCCATAAATAAGGAATTTTTTTATCATTACTTATTAGCTCCGTGTGCTAACTTCTGCATATTAGGCAACTACGGAACCCTACACTTTGCGTGGTCCGACACGTGCTTGGCCAGTTATTTAATTTGTAATTAGATGAATAGAAAGTTGTTTTTTTTGTATGGTAGCATATGTTTGAAAATACCTTGTATAGGAAATAAAAGATAATCAAAAGAAACGTGGAAAATAAAATAAGAATGATAATGAGAGTTGTAGCTGTAAGGAAGTAACTATATACCCCACGCTATATGAAATCATACATATACACGTATGTATATGTGTATGTTTTCTCGTTTTATTCATTCGTCTCTAATTTTTGCAACTCTACCTGAATCAGTTCTTTTCATAGCCATGGCAGTCGGTTGAAGAGGCCACGTGTGAATTAGAGCGCTTGTCAACGCTTCGCAGCCTGCAGGGGAGCCAGTTCAACCAAAAAATACATTCAGTTTTTATTTAGAGTTTAGCGGGTCTAACGCGATATCTTACTAAAAACTACTTCTGGACCCTGAACTTATTACTTTTACTATTGTTGATTGGAGCTGACATAGTGAAAAGGATGATTTTAGACTAGAGAATTACATGGTTTTAATGACACTAAACGGAGAATCGGTCGGTATTGTGATTCTTGAATTACTAAGAAAAATCAAAGTCAGGATTTTAAAACTGATGGTTTTTCATCTCACATCCGGAACCCAAATAACAAAAACTTGTTTTATATTAAAAAATATACACAAGTAGCCGATTTCAGTTGATTTATCTGGCAACACTTTTCCCCTCTAGTTGCGATATCTCGCGCTTCACACACTCGACTCGCGCTGCTCACTGCGACACATCACGTAATTAGCCTCCCCTTCTATACAACCCCTTGCTTGCTAACATATTGTTCTCATTTTCTATGCGACCGCGACGACGGAAATGCTTGCTAATTAAACACTATTGTTTTGCGGTTACTTGATACCATAACTCACGAAAGGTAATAGCTAACTAAGACTAACAGATACATTACAATCCTATGGAGAAGTAACAGTAAATTAAAGTAGGTATTGAGCGAGATATGTGTATCTTTGATATGGACAATTTAATGAGGCATATCGCTACAATGCTTTAGTCCCAGCAGCCTTTTGTATAGCTAACGAAGTGGGGGCGCATAAAGGGGCACAGAATTTAATGACGGGCGGCTTTCTGTACGGCAGACATGCGAGCTAAATACAGGGCCAGCTTTGTTCCTTGCATAGTGCTTGTTCAACTTTTGAACAACTTTCAGTCTTTGCGATAAGACTTATATTATGACTTATTGATAGTGACACAAAGCTCACCCTTGATGGTATTTTACTGTTATAAAAATCTCAGAGGCACAATTATCCACCCAACCGTTTCAAGTGACATACCGGTTGTTAATAAAAAACTTACACTTTGACTAGGTAGCAACTTCAAATAAACAACTTAACATTTAATCATTTTTTGTAACATGTAGTTTCGTTGTCCCCGTACACCCAATTCAATATTATACATTTATATATCCTACCAATATTATAAATGCGAAAGTTTGGATGTTTGTTGCCGAATCATGCTTGAACCACTACTGGACGGATCGGAATGAAACATGACACACATATAGGTTTGGTCCTGGAATAGGACATAGGCTACTTTATACTGCGGTAAAATACTTCATCCCCACGGGAAAACTCATTTAACGCGGGTGAAATCGTGAGCGGAAAGCTAGTATATTTATATTATTAAAAATGTGGGTAATTAGTTGTGCTTAGTATATAAATCCGAAGTTAGAAGATGAAACACATTTTTTTTCCATATTGTTTTGTATCAGTAAAGGATTTGTAAATGAATGCAGATCTGAAATTTAATTAGGAAATATTAAAATTATTGAGGTTAACAGTATGTGCATGCGGTGTGTCAATACGCGGTGAGACAATAATTTACGGTGTTTGTTGTGTGAATTTCCATATATCACTGCCACAGGAAGCTAATTAAGTTTTTGAATGTTGTTTTATTTGGACTTATTAACTGAATATACTGCGCAAAATAAATATGTATTTAGCTATTGTGTTGTTGTAAATAATATACGCAACGTGAAATCTAAACAGTCAATTACCTCGCTTTTATATGCGACAACATAGTAAGAGTATGGATAGGTAAAATTGGAATTGTGATGATCACACTTTTGGCTACCATTTATACACTCATCAAAAGTGTCTTAGGGATTAACTTATTTTCTTCACAAAAATTAAAATAATTGTAAACCGTTTATGTCAGGGTCAGTTATCAGTTTCAATTCATTTTCCAATTTCTTCAAATTCTGAAAGAGTAAAGTCAGTTATATTTAGGTACAGTACGAAGACATAAGCGGTTTACAATTATTACTAGACTCTTTTGATGAGTGTAGTTCAATACACAGAATCAAACTAAATAAAGAAAAACAGTCACCATAATTACTCTTTATAAATTAAAAAAAGAAGTATAATGGATTATGATGACATTAAAATGATTTGTTTGGAATCAAATTAAAGTATCTAATGTTACTTTACGTTAAAAAATTATCAAGCTAGCTTGACTCGTTACGACTTTAAACTTTTTACTAACTATATAAACAAAGAAATAAAAAACATCATTCGGTGCTTAGTAATTGTGTCTTCAAAAACAGATTATTCGCCTGCTTAGTAATAATAATTGTGTCTTCAAGCAAGTCTAATATTGTATCTCAAATAAAATACCTATCGACGATGTAACATTGATGTGAGAATCAGCTCGGACGGTGCAAGGAGAGCAGTCGCGCTCCATTTCTTCAAGATTATATTTTTCATCTCCGTGGCATTTCGTTACCCTTAATGAAATCCAGTCAAAGGAAAGAAAGAATTTAATTTAAGACGAATCAGAAAATATTCAGCTCCCGGTTGCTAGTTATAAATCATTTGAATGCTAATAAATTCGCCTGCCCTCGAGGCTCCAGGTGGGAACAGAATTTCTTTCCGCTCCATCTTTGTTTTCAGGAAAAATTGAATAATATTCTGCTCTTTATTATTAAATTCTTTCATAAAGCCACGACGGCTTTAGGGATTTTCTTTAATATCGTAACGGAATTTCATTTGTCTCGCGGTTCGCCGTGGGTGGAGGCGAACATAGATTCTTCCATTTGTTCCGGGTGTATCGCTTATGACCCTAATTGCCTATTAACTGGTTACCTTCCTTATTCCAAATGCAAAGTCTATATAAAATCAATCCCCAACATCCTTTCAGCCGTATTTGCAACGGATTGAATAAATTTTATGTAAAAGGAGGGTTGTTTTAATCCTTTAAAATACGCTGAAGACTAAGCTGAGCTCGTTTGTTGCTTATCCATAATGGTTTCTTTTAGATGCAATTTAAAATGCATAAGCAATTAAGGTTTCGACAGAGAAGAATTACGGGGATCCCGGGTTGCATTGCGCGAGTTCGATGCAGCAGCGTCCGTCTCAAGCCAGTCGCTCGCGGGAGCTCGCGCGGCGTAGCTGTCCTGGACCCTGCGTAGCGCTACCGTAGCACCCTCTACGCCGGCGTAGACCGTCTACGCATCTCGCTCTCTCAAGTGTCCCAAAGTTTGACTTTAAAAATAAGCACCTGTCTGAAATTTGTTGCGTGTTGTTTGTAACTGTTTTGTTGTACGGTTGTTTCTGAATGTGTGTTCGGATCACTGTTTAAGGTGAGTTTGAAATTTTGAAATTAATGTCCTCTTGTGTAACTTGCTGGTCCTATATTATCTGGATGTTATAAATTTTGAGTTTTTAAACCGACTTTGTTATTGTTATACTAAAAAAATTATTCATAGTAATTAATGCAATCATAAACAAATGAAAAAAAAAGAACTGATATTAAATACGTAGGTTCTTATGGCATATAATGACAAAATAACAACTATATTTTATATACAATGCAATACAATCTTCATCAAACACCATCTTGATGTACTTTACATAATGCAACATACCTTTTACTTGTACCAAGACCATTACCTTGGTAACCAGGACCAATATTATAAGGTTTTTGTAGTTGGTTTATATGGTCCTACTCAATCTTAAATCTAGAAGAATAATTTTATAGGTATCTTATTAACTAGCTTTTTCTTCATTTACAAGACTCTCAAAAAAAAAACAAAATGCTACTTAAAACGCGGTAATAATATTGCTTGTGGTTAAAAGCGGGCTGAGTGCGTATCAAACCATCCGAAGGGTTCCGTTATCTGGACAAACACAATAATTATAATGAGATATTGCATCTCAATCAATCTATAGGCATGATTGAGATGTAAAAATGCGTTTTTCTGTAGCCTGTCTATCTGTTCGACTTTCACTGCCATTAATCTATAGAATCGATTTTGATAAAATTGATACAAGATAATTTAACACACAACGACGGTTAAAAGCTACTTTTCACCGCGGGACAAAATCTTGTTCCCGAGAGAAAAATCGCAAATAACGCGGGCGTAGTCGCAGGCGGAGAGAATAAAGAATCATTTTCATCGTCAACGACTGGTAAAGACTAGTTAGAAGTATTATTTTAAAAGGTTCCGCAGAAGATCAGCGTTGTGGAAGTGTATTCAAACAATGTATTCGTCCATATCTCTTCGCTGAGCTGGGACCTATTTGCTTACCACATCGCATATTATCACACTAATATTATAAAAAAAAAAAAAAGAATATTTGGATGTTAGTTCCGCTTTCACGCCAAAACTACTAAACGGATTTAGACGAAATTTAGAATGAAGATAGTTTGTAACCTGAATTAACACATTGAATACTTTTTACCGGGAAAAATCTTATTCCCACGGGAAAAACTTACATAGCGCGAGCGTAGCCGCGGGCGGACTGCTAGTACTTAAATATAATCGATAACCTTTTGTACCTATAGGTATATACGTGTATTAGTTGAAGCAAATAAACTTATTTCTTTCTCTCTTTTTTTCAAACGAATTTGTCTTGCCTTCGTGCATCAAAATTAAGATCTGCATAACTGTTTGGAGTGTTACTATGTTTATCCAATATGTATTCATGTTAGCATAGAAGGAGCTAGGAATGAAACGCGTCGGTTTTAGATCTTTGTTTACCTCGTGAAGCCAAGATGAAAACATTTCTAATATAGTGGCAAGCTAAGTATGTAAGTATAGGTGCGTTTCTATTTTATTAATGGTAAAATAAGGAATAGGACAACAAAAAAAGTAACAAAACACAGAAAGATGGACGTAGGATCTTTTCGTTTTAACTGTTTAAACATTTAACCGGTTTTAGTATCTACAAAAATACACAACTAAAAACCTAAAAATTCACCAATCAAATGCGTATAAGGCACGGTAATGGATTCCGTAGTCGGGGTGAACGTTAATGGTTAAAATCATAGACTTAGACATTATATC
Source organism: Carpatolechia fugitivella (assembly GCA_951230895.1). Classification (NCBI taxonomy): domain Eukaryota; kingdom Metazoa; phylum Arthropoda; class Insecta; order Lepidoptera; family Gelechiidae; genus Carpatolechia; species Carpatolechia fugitivella. The sequence continues at coordinate 10,917,992 of OX579651.1, forward strand.
TATGGTTAAAATATATGAATTAAGAAAAGAGCGGAATAGAGCGTCGGTGGTGTAGTAACTAGGGCCACTGTCTTCCGTCCGGGGCGCGGGTTTGATTCCCATCACGTACAAATGTGTTTTTCAATTTCGAATTCATATATGTACTCGTTTATTCGGCGCTCTTACAGTGAAAGAAAGCATTGTGATAAACCTTTTACATTCCCGCGAAGAAATTCAAAGGTTATGTGTTAGGTATTCAAGGGTCGACTTCACACATAACCGGTTGGTCAACCGGTCTAGCGGCCAACGTGGTCGACTAAGACTTGTTCGCCCTAGTTCAGGGTAGGCTGGAGCCTGATATTTTAGGGCGTCACAGACGGTTAAGATACGATATTATAGCACGAAACAGCCAGCTCTCCCGTCGCCATTCATTTTGTGTGAAAGCGTCAAGCAGAATGGCCGGTCACTGATTGATTCGCCATTTTGTTTGATCCCGTCTTTACATAAAATGTAAATGGCGACAAGAGAGCTGGCTGCCTCGTGCTATACTCGTAATATCGTATCTTAATCGTCGTCTTAATGCCCTTTAGAGGCATGCAGCAGCAGCACGACGGCACCGACACTTTTTTACCTAAAGTTATAGAATTTTAAATAGCAGAAAGTAATATTTTATTCTTATTATTTACTTTTTTAAATCAAATTATAAGTATTTAAATTACATAAAAAGCTATAATTGGCAAAGAGCACATCCAAAAGTGAAAATATAAAACAACAATACTCGTATACCCATAGTAAAAACGATTCATCATAAGGCACATGCTAGGTACTTTGCAGGCATTCAGCTAATTGGTTTATGATTTTAATCATGCTAATAATATGTACCTACATATACACGTATTATGCCCATATCCCAAGTCGATAATATCGGACTGATATTATGCAAGTTTTGCCTGAATAATCAGTTTAATTAGGTATTATTAGAATCAAATTGTGTTAATATCTAGCCAAGTATTAGGTATCTAATGATTAAGACAAGTATATCCATATTAAATAGCCAAACAAAATAAACACATCACGCTAATACTATAAATGTGAGAGTATGTTTGCGTATGTTTGTTCCGCTTTCAAGCCTAAACTACTGAAAGGATTTGGATGAAATTTGGAATGACGATATTTTGTAAAACAGAATACTTTTTACGGGAAAAATCTTAATTTCATGGAAAAGATCTTACACAACACAAGCGTAGCCGCGGGTACACAGCTAGCTAATTCTTAAGGAACTTTAAATATAGAATAATGTTCTAACTATTGCAAGATGTATATTTACAGAAATGTTAGTTAAGATGGTTTACAGGCTTAAAATTGTATACCAACCCAAAACACAGCGACAAGACTCATCAAAATGAACAACGCTTACCAAGAAACATGGGTCGAAACATAAAAAAAATATTTTTGACTTCTAATACAAATTGTTCAATCAGCTGAGATGTGTTTCGCTGTGGTATCCCTGTTTTGTTAGACCCTGTATAATATTATTGGACTTTCTAGGAGTTATGATTTCTAAAGATGTAGTACTAAAGTTAATATTGTAGAATCTTATTATAAATCGCCAATTACTTATTTTTTTATTGGCTCGTTTTATTCATTTCCATTCATTCAGGAATTTTTAGAATTTATTTTTATTTATGTTTCCCAAGGAAATATACTTTTTCAATGTTATTTCTGATATTTTTTTCTCTTTATACTTAAACATACCTTTTTTGTCTCATTCAAGGTTGCCTACCTCAGGTAGTAGGGACAAAATAAATATCCAGAAAATTGTATCTTATAAGGAAAATTGCTGGCAATAAAAGTTTTCCCCAAACGTTTTATACTTAGGTACGTGAGTTTTGTTCAGAAAAGAGGTCGTTGTTGGTGATTTAGCCTATTGATTTTATCTAATATGTACTAAAATTGAATTTTTACGGCAACACCAGTTAAAGAGCAGTGTCTTCTTATCTTGTGGTGTCTGTTATAGAGTCGCCGTCAAAAGCCACTGACTTATATGTAACGACTGCTTCCATAGATATCAGCCGTGCCTGGCATAACGTGCCTTACGAAACACGGAATCAAACATTTTTTTCTAAACAATCAGGAGATTCAGCTTGTAATGTCCTAATCAAACTAAGGAAAATCATCAAACATTTTTTCTGTGACAGTAGGGCGAACGAACCCGAAATTTCCTAATCAGAGAAACGTCGACCACTCGGCCACGGAGGCTGTTGTAAAGCAATGACCTAACTTTACTATTTTCAGAAAATCTAAAATTAGTACTAATTTTGATGCTTTTATTATCATTCTATTTTATTATTCTTCCACTTAAATATTTGATATAATGAAAGCATATCTACTCGTAAATATTTAATATACAACGTATACGGATGAATAAGGCGTCTCGCCGACATGACTACATGGAACCATACACTCATGACTACATGGAACCATACACTCACAAGTATATCTTATAAAAAAACGTATATCTCATGCCTTTATTAAATCAACGGGACGATTCATTTCGCCATCCTCTTACTCACTGTTGTATTATAAATTGTAATTACCTGTGTGTGTGTCACACCCTACGGAGCTACTGAAGTCCTTGACTTGGCTCACGTAACGACTATTTTCCGTAGACAATAGCCAAAACGACTTAACGTGCCCTCCGAAGGTAATCCAGCCTGCAAAGACAATCTCGAAAAGTGCTTTTTGTTTCCACAGTGACCCTACCCCGAAACCTTCGTAATAAGAACTGAAAGCTTTAAATTAAATGGCAAACTGATTGTTTGATTGATTTATTGTTGTTGTTAGTCCATACACACACGCCCCACTGAGAGGATTGAACCTACACTAAATTAGTGCGAACAAGTCAGTCAACCACGCTTACACATTACATTGAAATTTCTTCGCAGGAATGCACAGGTCACGATGTTTCCCTTCACTGCGTCAAATATTCAAATTCCTACATAGCGAGGATATATATAATAGGATCTAGATTGCCACTATTTCTGTAAAAATTAAATGGCTGAGAGGGTTTATTAAGTCTTCAATTCCAATATCAATTTACTTAATTACTTTATTTAAGAAAAAAGGAAACAACATTATCAACTCGCTAAAATCCAGCTGCCGAACATTCAAGACAGTTAAGTTTAACAAGCAACGTTGGGTCCACCACACCAACGACCCGGATTGACAAAACATTTAGGAGTCCCATCGCTGGATACAGTGCGGACGACATGATGGTATACTTGTTTTCTATTTAATAAATAGAATAGAAATAAATAGAAATGTATTGTGCTTGAAGAAGAATCTTTTCTAAGTATTAAAAAGATAAACATTCGCATTCCGAAAAACTAAAAAGGCAAGACAGTAATAGTAGATACAGCCTATTCCCGTCTATTATTCCGAAAATTGTCTTAGGTACAATACAAGTAGGTAATATATTATCTTCAATAGATAAATGACAAATATACTCGTAGATAAGTGGAAAATAGCGACACACTCGTGACAGGACGCAAGAAGTGTGGATGATGGATCGTGCTCCCAATCCTCTGAACAAATTAATAAATTGTCACAAGTGCAATTTTGCCAGCGATTTTACAATTGGCGCTAACTCTGGATCCGTGTCAAGAGTTTATTAACTGCCAGAGTACGTATATCTACTGTGATTATGCTTAGAGGACTGAGAGTACCTCAGCAGGTAATCAACCTACCCTAACGTTTGCATAAAGTGTGGCGAAGTTACGTTGGAATAGCTTTGTTGGTGTTTTCTTTTAATTTTTACATACACGCATATTACAATTTTAGGATGATTACAACAAACACTTTTCTGTTTTTAAGAGACTTGTCATTAATATACTTAAAAATTATGAAGGAAAATACTTAATATTAAGCAATAGTGCATACTACCAAGGAGATATGCGTAGAAGTTTTTATTCTTCACTGTTTCTTCGTGGTTTGCTGTCATACAAAAAAACAACTGTCGCAGCAGTAAAAACTTGTGCAAAAAGTAAATTTGTTACGGTTTTTGTATTTAAACATTTTTGCTGGACGAAAAATTGTATCGAATATTTTCCGTTCCCGTTTTCGTCTGGCAAGTAAGACTTTTGACGGGCGTGTCGAATTCATTTGTGGCAACATGTCGGACATGTCTGAACTTCGGGACGTGTCGGGAAAGTCAAGATACGCGAAGTTGCGTCAACTTGTAATAAAATAAAGTTGCGCGCTGACGTGCGAAGGGCTCGGCATGCAGCGGGCACCTTGCCGATATTTTATTTACTTCCTTACAGTAAATGTATTGTTTGTCCTTTACGTGACTAGATATTTTAATACGGTAAATACAACTTTATTTTTATTTCGACATATTGTGAGTATAAAGTATCTTTTGTTAACAGTAAGAATGAAAAACAAAATACTTGTTCTCCAACCCACACTACATGCTTCCACAACACAACATCCTTGCTAAAAATAAAGTCAAATGCTAATAAATCAAAGATGCAAGTACCAACTTTTGCTAAAAGAATCTATAGAACGATAATTCTATCTACAATGAGTGCCACTTACATCGGTAGAAAATTACTGTGGGGACCGTAAACTCGTAGAACCGAGTGACATATCGATAGCCCGCGCCGGGTCGCGGCCGGCACCGACCAATTTGCCGCGGTAATAAAGGATGCCAAAGTCTCAGCGACTGCGTGTGTTACAGAGCTTTGCATACATTTAGATATATATGAATACAATAATAACATGGTACAAAAATCGGTCTCAGCGTAATAGTGCTACTCAAATATTACAACGTGTTAAAAAGTTACGTCACACACGTCTCTGAGATTTTTTTATTTTATTTTTTTATTTATCAAGATATCCAAACAGCTTACAATATTACATTTAACATTTAGAATGAAGAATAGCACTTGTTTGCCAATCATAGGATACCACAGATAAAGCCATGTATGGAACTTAAATTATACAAAAGTTGCTTATTCATCAACCGCTCATATACGTCCCCACTTATTACTACATTAAAATTAAGAAATAATTTCGAGAAAGAAACCAATTCCAAATAACAAAGTGTCAATAAATGACAAACTAACACATATGTAGACACAACACCAGCACAATCACTATAATATATAACCACGGGAGGAACACGTTTAAAACGATTATTAAACTCCGCCCATCCTTATAATTTCGCAAGGATACGAGTTTTAAAAAGAGATTTAGATAATGCGTGTATGTCAATATCACTTAAGCACGCACAGGTGACATTTTCGTTCTTCCCATAATTTATATAATTTATAATTTGTATTGAGACCCTGAATTTGTTTTGAAATAATTAAGAATAGAAAGAGACCCTACCCTTCCCCGATGAGCTGTTGATGATGATGATGATGAATCTTATGTATTATTATTATTAACGTCTTTTAATAATAAGTTCTATGAATACATATATTATTTAGAACTATTAAAATATTTTTAATTTACATTAGTGTAATCATCGCATTCATAGTTTGACTGCTTTAAATTTTTATTTTTATATAGAAATTCAAAGTTTAGATTAATTTGTATTAAAATAGATTTTAGCTTATCTTATATATCTTATTATAAGCTGAAAACAGATATTATATGTAAAATAATTATTAATGTATCGAGTTCGTTCTGAAAAGTATCAAGGCTATGAATTTTTTTTAAGATGCTTGTATGCACTACTTACGGCAGATGTGTTAAAATCGCTGTTCTTATTAAACAGCCTAAACAAGACCTTCAAGGTATTTTATATGGGAAAGTAAAAGTATGTGATTATTTCACATTTCCCAATATTCGATGAAGCGAAAAAGTACCAATAAAATGGAGGATTGATAAGGTCGCGTGAACCAGATGAAGTATGGGGAGCCGCGTAGAGGCACGGCCGACAAGGCCCTCATTTTGCGATGAAATACTTGTAAAAAGCTCACAACGTTATGTAACCATTTATCTTTCAAAAGTTGACTGGTAATTGTAATAGCGTCTATTTTGCGTAAAGTGTGGGATGAGCCATGCGATCTCCTCAAGGAACCTCAGCAAGCCATTAATCTTGAGGAGGATCTCGGGGATCAATCCTAGGGATCCGAGGTACTTTGCCTGGTACGAGGCCGCCCCCTGATACTCCAATAGCACGTGGTTGGCCGTTTCCTCTGCCTCCATGAACCCTCTGCACAAGGGGCTGTCTGTGACGCCTAAGGTTAAAAGATGTTTGTTAAATGAACTGGGTCTTGTAATCGCGCTGGGTACGTTTCGTAAGTGAGCGTGATAGCCGGTAATTGATTGCTGGTAAAACCTCCTTAGCCTGCCTGCAATGCTCGTGTTCGACCCAGTAGGTGCTGTGTTGGTTGTTGGTGCAGTTTCTGAGCATGGTGTGGAGTTGCCCTTAAGGAATGGGTACAATGGGTTCAGAGTAAAGCACTTTTAGCTTAACAGTCGAATGAAATTATTTAAAGTATAAAAAAGTACTCTAATATTCGTACTCTTTTATCCCTACCTTCTCATAATACTAGTTTTTACTCCCATTCGTTCGTCGTCGATGCTGCAAGGCTGTGGAACTCTCTACCATATACTGTCCGTGATTGTAGCACTATCTCTTTATTTAAAAAGCGAGTTAAAGAGCATTATCTTTCGCTGTCAGATTGATCCATTATATTTATTTAAGTATTATATTTATTGTTATATTTATTGTATTTTTAAAAAATATATTATATTTTATATTTTTGGGTATATATTTTAGTATCATATTGCGTTAGTTTATTTATGTATATTTACATAATATTATATAAGTAATTCTTGTGATTGTCTTGTTCTTTTGTGTTTTATAAAGTTGTGCACGTTTTATCTGCGTCTTACTATCTCTTTTCTCTTCCGTAGGTCTGCTGGAAGATATTTCTCTAGAAATAAGCAGGCCTGTTGTGTCGTTTTTTCAAATGTATTTTTATTTTTGTTATTATTGTGTACAATAAATTGTTAAATAAAAAAAAAAAAGTACCCACCATAAAGATATAATAGCTTTTTGTTTATCACGCTCGTATGTACGTACACGCATTTAGAGTTTTTGAGTATTTGACTTTCTGCAATAAATTACTAGCCAATACACACAAAGATCCAGCCTACCAGCATGATCTAATAGACTCATAAAATACATTTATGTCTATAAATATATAAAAAGATGCAAGGCAAAAATTCCATGTCCATTTTGCAATATTAACTTTTTAGGTATCCTTTTCTACTTCGTAAAAGCAATAAACTATATTCATTCATTCATTCATTCATTCGTTTATTTATATAAATAATTATCTTAGTATTGATTTTTTCACCATTTAGAAAATACTTATAACCTTGGCCTCAATCGCTTCGAGTCGTGCTGAATAACATTAAAATATTAAATATCTACTAAAATCTATAGGTACTTCTTGAATTTATAAATGAATGTTCTCACTACATTTTACTAAATAAACATTGAACTTCACTGCTAGCTATTACAACTCTGTCTGTACTGTACATAACAAATCAATTTGGACTTAAGCATTAAAAGATTAAAAACATTAAAAGATTAAACGAGAAGGCAATCTTTTTCAGTGTCACATCCCTAGTGACTTATTCATGGTTCGCGAGAGGTCGCGGGCGGTGACGATTTGTCCTCAGCTGACAATGGAAGGAGGGATCTTAGGGTTTTCACATAAATATTCAACAAGATGAGATTCAAAACCACTGCATGCAGAACACTGTTCAGTGTTTTTTGACTTAACTATACTGACGTGTTAGTATTTGCATTAGCTTTTTTGTTTCAATGTTGGCACCAATGTATTTCACAATAAAGCCTTGATATGTTCACAATACACATATTAATGCAAGTATTTTTTCTTTCTTTTTTATAATAAAAATATTTTATTTAATAAACATGATATTACGATGATGTATAAAATTAAACTTTATGAAAAACTGTACGCTTAACTTTTTTAATAAACTTCATTGCGCACGCACTACACGTTGAACTCTTTCATATAAGAATAATAAATAAACAAGCAATCGTTTTACGGTCTTTGAACTTTTAACAAAAACTAAGTCCAAAAGATTTAAATATCTTTTAGTCGAACCCATACGATAAAAAAGTAGAATCACACTAATATTATAAATGTTAAAATGTATTTGGATGTTTAGGTGTTTGATGAATGTAGATAGTATGTAACATGGATTAACACATAGAACTTTTTAAGGGAAAAAGTCTTATTTCCACGGGAAAAACCTTACACAACTCGAGGCGGGTGGACGGAATAATATTATACATACCTATAATGTTACAAGCAAAATGCGTGCGATAGATACATAGCTAGAATATATTCCAGATTAGGGCGGACAGCATACCTACATGCAAAAAATTCTTATTTATCTCGTTAAGCAATAGTTGGCACCACGAGTTTGCCATGATGATTCACCTTAAATAAAATCCTCTGATTAACTACTGAAACCGCGCATAGAATGTCATGTGCGAATATAAAGTGGAATTTGTAAAAACTTGTGTTCAAGATAAAGCGTAATTGACAAGTCAAATTTTCAACACAATGCTTATGCAATGATACATTAGCTTTATTTGTTGTTACCTCCGACCTCACCGCAGACGTAAGACATAAAGCAACGCCTCTACGGTACCTTGCCCCTAACACTCGCACGCTTTATGTATCACCCACCACGTACCATAAAGTGTAATTTTATTGTTGTACGTGAACACACTATTGAATGCGCTCGATAGGAAAAGTTTAGACCAAGAACGTGTTCGTTGCTGCCGCAGTACGTAGGGCTTCCCCGAATCGCATTTACTCCTTTACAAAAGTTTCGAAGCCGCAACCGCACTGTTGGTATTCAGTCTTTATAGGTTCCTCTCAGAATAACTGAAGCAAATAATGTTACTCACAGCAAAATAAGAAGTTAAAGTTCGCTCATACTTGAAAGTATCGCTCGCAAACTTTTCCGGTTGAGAATAAAACAGAATACTAACCGTGCTAGTTCGCTGTAGCCGTGAGTTTGGAACATACATTTCAAAATATTCACATTCGTTACTGTATAAAAAACGGCCATGCACGTGTAGGGACACGCAAAGTGTAAAATAAAAAAAAAACAAAAAAAAACATTTACAAAACTTACTCTGCTAAAATTTCATCCTCTGCCAAACTACAATATAGTTTGTAGGCAGCAAGAATTGCTCCCTTTAATTTAGTAAATTATTCAGTAACTATCATACATAGCATTACTAACTGTTTTTTTATACAATTTTGTTAGGTACAGTGATTACAAAACAAATACCCGCACAATAAGAATCGAGACAATAATAACCTATAACTAGACACTACCCAGCTACGATTGTAGTAGGGTTCCGTAGTTGTCCAAGGTACCTTTAACATTCATCAAAATATTTTTCTATGATACTTGTAGTACCAAATTTCTTACTTGTACAAATACATTTTATAAGTTTATTCTATTATCTCGGCTCCGTAGCCCGGGTGGTAGTGTATCTGCCTCCGACGTACAGGGTCGGAGGGTCGCGCAGGGCAAACATTCGTGTGATGACCACTTGTGTTTGCCTTGTGTCTGTTTGTTGTTTATCTATATAATTATGTATTTATCTATTTATGTAATGTATATCAGCTGTCTGGTACCCATAGTACAAGCTTTGCTTAGTTTGGGATCAGATGGCCGTGTGTTATTAAAAAAATATTCGATAACCTGTAAAAAATAAGACAGGATTCGAGAATACTCTTCTTCTTCTCTTCTTTGTAACTACGATTAAACACATTATTATCACATTAATTAAAATACATAGACAAAAATAAAATCAATAACTGACTACAATAACAAAGAACCTTAAGAATTTTGTGCACAACTTACATTTATTTCACCGGAAATCTGCTCGTTGGATATGCGGAAATCCGATTTCTTGTAAAATTAGCGAGTCTTTGATTAATTTATTTTCCTTAATCTCTTGATTGTAATGAAATATTCCTTATTTATAAATTTATTCCAACAAAGTTCATTCGTGTACTTAATGGAATAAATTGACTTATGAATTTTATCAAACTCAAATATTCAAACATCTTTATAAAAATGGACAACGTTTGTTGTACCTAATAAAAATACGTTCTTTTCACGGACTAATATTAATAAGCCAGTGTGAACAACATTGCTGTTACGAATTCAGCCTATAGCAAAATCGGAGATGGAAAAAATGTTATTGACTAATACTAATAAAGCGAGCCTTACGGTAATTGTAACGCAAGGGCTATAATGGGCGACATATAAGGCTACACGCTTTACCTATTAGAGGCAGACATGACTGACAAAATCTGTGAATAGTGGCATAAAATGTGGTGCTGGCAATTAGTGAGATCGCTCGCCAAACACCCGTGCCGCCGCCGCCGCTCGTCTGATGTTTGCCGCTGCCGGATTACGTGCTCGCTCATAACCTCTCGACGTTAATGAAAATTTAAACTCTAGACTGTTATTCAATCAAGAGCTGTTTACGACGCCCCCTGATTTATAAATAAAATAAAAATAAATTTGTTTATTTCTTATAAACAGAATCTTCAGTAGTACAGGGGCCGGTGTCTCCATTTAAGCTGAAAAAGCCTGTGTTTGGAGGCACCGCTCTTCATTTGAACATCTTTACAAACAAGCACTTGCATTTATTAGCACTTGCACACAAGCATTTATGTGCTTAGAAAATATTTCATTAATGAAGTATTTAAGTTTACTGCATTATAATTTATAACTTCAGTGCAGCACTGCACTATAGCCACTGGTCTAGTGGTTTATCAGTAATGTAGTGGCTAGGGCCACTGCCTCCCGTCCGGGAGACACAAGTTCGATCCCCACCACGTACCAATTTGTTATCGAAATTCTAATTCATACGTACATTAATTTGACGCTATTACGGTCATGGAAAACATCGTAAGGAAACCCTGCACACTCCTGCAAAGAAAGGTTGTGTATGAAGTCGGCCAATCTGCACAGGGCCACCGTGATCAACTAAGGCCTGATCACCCTAATTTGGGGTAGGCTCAAACCACCAACGTTTACGAGCTTTTGACGAGTGTTGGTCTATCCCATATTTTATAAGTTACAAAAGTTAATAACGAGGAGAAAGCTGCAACAAAACAAACCAAAATAAGCGTCACATGTGCAGCGGACGATTTAACTTTGTTTTTCAATTCACTTTGAACCGGAACACTGAAAACGGTGAATAAAAAAGTAGCGGAACGAATAGATTAGCTATGTTGCGGCGCGGGCGCGGGTGCGGGCGACCATTTATTGAAAGTCGGAGGGCAGCGCGTGAAGCCATTAGTCCTCACCCGCCTGAAAAAATGTCGCCTTGGCTGAAACATTGCACAGCGCGCTATTCAATTGGCGAATGTATTTTATTCCGGCCCAATCGATCTCCAGACAACAAAACGCACGCCGTGAATGGAGTGTCTCGCGAGGCGATAAATCACGCCAGTCTCCGATACGTTTAATGAAAGGATCTTCTGTTCTCGGTCTGTTTTATTACTATTGAACTGTTTGTTCCACACTCCAAACTAAACACGCCTACACACAGCGGCAGCTGGCTGCTTGGAAGTAAATAGGTATCTTTTGTCCGAATCTCTGCTGCACAAAGTTCCATCCATTCCAATCGTTCGATTTATAGTCGAGTCTGGATCGAACCAATGTTTTTATCAAAATAAACGACATAGTTTTCAGATAATGGATTACGAATACTTGGGGCATGTTAAAGTCGATAAAATGTATTAATAAATCGTGTCATAAAAAATATCGATACGAGTATGTCCATAACATATTATATGTTTTCGATTAAGTATTGAAAATAGAGTTAGGCTTGAAACTTAGAGTAATAAACAGGTAAAAAACTTACTTCAATTAAACTTGGTTTTAATTTGTTCCAGATTTACGTTCTTGTGATAGATGATGCAAAATCACAATCTGCACGTTCTCTAGATAACTCAATTTCGCTATGACAGAGAGAGATCAAATATTTAACGAGACGCTTTAAAATGAGGAAGGATGCGAGGCGACCCACGTGTGGCGCGGTGGTGACGTGAAGGACGGCGCGTGCACCGACCAACATGCCGCCGCGAATGCTTGCCGTGTTGCTGTGGCTTGGAGGAAGTAAGTGGCCGTCTTTTGTTTTATTTTGGAGAATATGCTCGTACTCGAAACCTCAGAGTAAAGAAAAGACGATCGATTTCCGACGCGCTTTAGAAATCTTTGCCCGGATGTTTGATTTTAATTCTTCCGAGAGAATGCGACGAGGAAATGGGAAACCTGCGCGCGTCACAAAAATGACGTGACAAGCTGCTCGCATGAAGTACATCGGTAAAGACGCAAACAGGCTTCGAATGCACGCTGTACTTCGATCACACGCTGTATTGTTGTCACTTGAAGAAAGTACTTCCTTTTGGCTTTTGGTTCTATTTAAATTATAGAGCGTTGTTTGGTGAGAAAGTGACGAACAAACTAGCCGCCATGCTCCCTGGATTTTTGTGGCCATAAAAGTCTTTTAAAGGCTAAATCAATGTACATAAAATTCAGTAGAATAAAAACTGAGTGTCAGTTCAGTGAGCGTCGCGCGCGACCTACTTTGCACAGTCAATATTTAAAATTAATTAAAAACATTATAATAACAGCAAATATCGATCAAAATATATCTTTTTTATAAGTGTAGAAGGTAATGCCTATAAGGTATAGAAACCAATCCCGAAAGAGATGGCTTTAGTTTGACGGACAGGAATAAAAACGTTCCAAACAGGCATTATTAGATTTATTTGTTTTCGATATGAATATCTGTTGGGAAAGGCTTCCTTTCCCGGATACGACGCAAAATTGCTTTGGTAACAGTTTTTCTAAGAATATTTTTATGCAAATAGAATTGGATAATGCTTACAGAAGCAATCTCGAGAGGAATTTGCGGGCTTAGACGACCCAATAAGAGAGGTCACTTGGTTAGTGGCCAGTGGTCAGCCAATAACCGTAGCCGTTATACGCGAGCTAGTAAATTTATGCGTTTCTGTTGAGCATAGATGTAAAAACGAAACGACGAAACATCGTATGAAATTATATGCTTTTGTTGAAATACTAAAAAAGAAAAAAAAAATGTACTTTCAACTACCTACGCGTTATTAAAATTCTTAGTAAAGTTTAGGTTCTGTAGTAAAAAAATTAATTTTACGAAAAGTTATAATCCTAATAGTTTTCTAACCTAACCTAACCTAACTATCTAATACGAGCTACTTTATCTACGGTGGCGAAGTTAGCTACGGCGTAGCAAGCTACGTCGTGGTAAGCTTTGAGAAACATGAGTTGCAATATGGATAAAATTGCTTACTACTTCACTTAGAACTCATCATTATTATAATGACGATGGTTACAATGAATCTCAGCTGTACACTACTATATTACAGGAAAAAATGAAAAGCGATAAGCATGATCGTTAATCCAGGATTTCAATAAAATATTATTTGAACGTCACACAAGCAAGTAGCTGTCTACTTCAATAAGTTTTACCCCTTTGCATCCGCTATACTTAGCAAGGCGTGAGTGAGTTGCAGAATACGACTGTTATGAATGATGCATTTGAAGGCGTAATGGTTCTGAAAAGTAATGCTCCCAAATGATTGATGGTAAGATGGCCGACGATCCGCGAATTCGAGAATATACTCCTTTGTTTACTACAGTTGGTAAATGTTCCGTGAGTATGTTAATACATCGCAGCAATAATATATTTCAACAAGATGTTTATGCCTACATAAACATCTTGTTGAAATATTACCTTTTTTATGAATGAATGAATGAATGAAATATACTTACACTAACTTAATATACTTACTTACTTCTATTTTACTTGATCGAAAAATATGATAATAATATGATGATGAGCTCAGCCGGTGAAATTTATAATTTTGGTGGCAAACCTTTAAAATGTCAGACTTAATTGAGCCAAGCATGTTGAAAAAATAATTTTGTTTTTTTAATTAGAAAATATTTATCAATTTCTCATTCTGTAGAGATTTGGCAATGTTTAGAGCAAATACAACAAAAAACAATATTTTAAGACAGAATAAAAAATATACCTACAGAAGTGATGAATTATTAAAATCACTCTGGACCCAGATACAATCGAGTTTTCGGATCCAATCCCTTAAGTAAAACTGATTATCTGAATTTCGCCAGGAGCGTGGCAGTTCCCGAAAATTTTTCCAAAGTGCCAATCTCTCTTCAACCCAGGATATCTTAAATTATTGGTTGATCCAAACCAATAATTTAGAACACGCAGAGAGCACGGGACCATTCATTTATTATACACGATCACGAGCGCGGGGCGGCGGCGACGGCGGCGCGGCGGTGGCGGCGCGGGCGCGTAGTCTACGCTTCAGTTCCCGGCCATTCGCTCCCTTCACTACGAATCCTTTGCTAAACTTTTAGTGAATTATATGCCTTCTTGACATTTATGGCCAACTAAGAGAAATGTATTTGGAAATTAAGTAACCAGATTACGGCAGCGGTTTTGTGATGAGTCGGGAAACCAAGCTCCATAAACCTATTTTTCGTGGAAATTTATGGCCCAAAGGGTTGCGATGTGAATAAATTGAATGAAAAACTTTGCTAGTTAATGTCACTTTGATGAGAGGTGCATGTATTTTTTTTATTGTGTTATCGGTGCCTTGCCATTTTATATATTTTTTTGTGTCTTTGCAGTTCAGACGTTTCTTTTGTCGTATATCGAATCACTACTGTAGATAAACATCATCAAATTATCTACTGCTAATTTTTTTTTTATTTGTAATTTATCACAAAACAATAAATACGCTACATATCAGAGGACTTTAGCCATCCTACACTCCGCACCAGTCATAAAAACACGCAGCTAGAATCATAAATAAATAATTAATTTTTCCGAGCTTAAATGTTGACTACAAACTCCACAAACCAGCTTTAATAACTTCAATAGTAGAAAATTGGCTCATTTATTTGAGTTAGGCTAAAACCTGCCGGAAACATGCGGCCGAAACTCGCATTCATTCTTATTTAAACATAGCATAGCGCTGCGGTGAAATGAATTCACATAATACGAATGAGCTCGCCCGGGATGAAATATTATGATGTGGCTGAACCGTAAATTGAATTTGGTTACATTGTAATGAGTTCATGTCGGCGGGAATTGTGTATCGGTTCGATCTTGAATTCGATCACGTAGAGCTTGCCTGATTTATGTATTCCGATCTTACAACCTGCGCCGTGGAAGGGCTCGAGGCCAAGATTTGATTACTTGCCGGGATTCTGCCCAGTGGATCGGCAACGCACCGACGACCACAAGATTCACTTCGAAAAATACTGAGCGGTTGGAGGGTACTCTCTGATGCGTTTCGCAAACAGGTTCTTGCTATAAGCAGAGTATTTAAAATGGACGGGATGGAAGCGGGTTGGGTCAGAAAAAATGTTGAATTTTATGAGTAGAATGTTTTGTGATTTACGGTCAGGTGCAGAAAAATTTGGTTATCAATTTATTACCTAACCTAAACTAACCTAACACAATATGAAGGTTTTATTTCTCTGCAGGTCGCTAATAACATTTTTATTTTTATCAAAATTTTGTTTTATCAAATAAAATGTTGATACAGAGTGAGGTTTCATATAACCGTGGAAAACATTGTTGTAAAATTTTTACCTACTACTAAAATGCACAAATAAAACCTGCGTTTTAATAATAAAATTGTAAACAGTAATCATGATGACAACGCTGAAGCATGTAACACAGTTTTAATACTATTACAAGCTTCAGAGTTTCTGTACAAATTTATCTGTGCAGTTGCAAATAAATAAACTAGTGGCTCTGTGAGTTGTAGACCTCGCGAGTATTTTTTTTAATGGCTAATTTTTTTATTTTTTCAACCCTATTAACTCTGTAATTTAAAAAAAATAATCCTAAAACTGACTTGAAAAAAAAATTACCTATATAAATAGTCGTATTTATCAAACCCACAGAGTGAACCCGCAGAGTAGAACAAACAGACAGATGGACATACAAAAGCAATTTCGGCCAAGCTGAAAATAAACAAAAGAAAAGCTTTAATTTCTTGTTTGTTTTTGTGCAGGTGTGTTGGGCTTGCGAGACGTGTCCCTGAGTGTGCCGGAAGCCGTGGGCGTGGGTTCGAGCGCCACTCTCGCCTGTCGCTGGTCGCTGGACACAGGCGAGACGCTGTACACCGTGAAATGGTACCATGGACCGCAGGAGTTCTTTCGGTTCGTGCCCAAAGAACTCCCCAACACGCGTGTTTTTAGTCAGACCGGCATCTATGTCGATGTGAGTATCACTAGTAGGTACATACAAGTTTTAACGAAACTCACTGTCTAGAAACGGCAAAAAATTAAACAAAAATAAGGTAAACACTTAATAAAGCATACGACAAAATCAAGTGGAATCGTCGCCATAAGAAAACTTTTACCTCAGCCTCGACGTCGGACGTAAATGAGAAAATAAAAATAAATAGAGATCCTTACGCAAATGGCTCACTTAAGGCACAGCGATAAACAACCTCATAACTGTGATTATATGGGTCAACGGCTCTGCGACATCTTGCTGGTAGTTCGTTAAACTGCCTTCCGAGAGCGCAGCAAAAAATCACTTAAGAATCTCGTCGGCGGGCACGTTAAACCTTTAGCTGTTGGCACGTCGCCACGCTCGGCTATAACATTGTGCCAAAATAATACATTAAAAACCCTTCCACGGAATAACGAATGCGCAGAGTTTGCATCGCGCGAGTGTAAGTCAAAACGTTCCCGATGTGACGCAGTTCTCTTGGAAATCGGGTCAGGCGTCTTTGGAGCGCGAGACGGGCATGATTTAGTTCGGCGGTTTCTCAAAGTGGACCGAGTTCTCGCAAGACGGATCGAAGCTTTTAGCTCAATTTGAGTAGCTCCAGCTGCGTACGCTGGAGTGCACACGATTCCAACTCCTTTTAATGGCATTACAGGCTGACTCGCGTATAAATTACGCACGAGTGCCCCACAGCTACTTACCTACCTTCCTACCTGAAATCAATGATGGATTGATACAGGAAAAGCTTCAAAGAGGAAAACAAAGTTACTTGTCTTGTATGTAATTTTTATTACAAATATTATTATTAATACCAATAACGATGTCAACTAGTCAATGTTAATACAACATGTATACCTATACATACATGCCTATAATGATGTGTTAGCATTAGCATCGACGACGTATGTGTATACTCATACTATACGTATGCATCAGAAATACGTAAATGCAATTAGATTGTATTTCCATCAAAAGGGCTTAAGGCTAAATCTTGGGTGGATGGGATCAGAGCAAACATATACGGTACACCGGCTTCAATCCAAGCAACCCTTCCTTAATCCAGGTGTGCTCTGAGGCTAAGACCTAAAATAATGACTTTTCAAGACGGGACGGAGATAGGTTGGCGGGAAGACAAAGGCACGAAAGATGACAGGTGAAAACTATAAAATAAACGCAGTAATAATAATAGTACAGTTAATATTACCGTCTCCGCCACCCAAAACCGATGAAGTTATTTCAGGCGACTAAAATTATTTAAATTCTGTGTCATTTACTAACCTACATATAGGTACATAATTATACAAAATTTCATGCTAGGCATAAGTAATTACCTGAGAAAACTTGAATAATTCCGTCTACATCGAGTTCCGGTAACGTCGAGGCCACTTCATCGGATTCATAATGCGGAATCGAATGTACTAGCGTACTATATTATGAGTACCATGTTTAGGTTTTTTTCTCGCACGTAAAAAAAGCTGAATGGATTTGAAAGTTTGGCAGCCAGATAGTTCAAAACCTGGAATACTTGACACATAAAATATACTATTTACAGAAAAAATCTTATTCTCGAAGAAAATTTTACGTTTAGGTTAATTTTAGGATTTAAGGGGATACAATGGCAAAATTTGCAACTCAACGCACTTAATTGAAAGTTCAACCGACTCATTACAGAAATAACGTTTATATTAGCGTGCGATGCTTCACGGTAGTTACGTCCGACAATGCGCAGGAATCGTGCGAAAAACTCGTGTTTTTGAACTTTTTTCTTGAACTACCTATGATTAAATATTTTTTTTGCACGGATGAAAGATAAATGAATTGCCAATAATATCCCGTAAGAACCGTGTCCGCGTCTGTTGTAGTTTAGAAGCAGTAGCGAATTTAACAATAGGAACAGCTCGACTTCAATGGCGTTTTTGGTATAGTATTTAATGTTTTAATAAAAATCAGTCAGCGTGACATAAAGGTTATATATCCAAATTTAATATATATGTTTTCTGGAATTTTCTGTTTGCTCGTTTACGAGCCTTAGGCCTTCAAAACTGCGAGTTGGCGTGGGTACACCCCAATCTGATAATAACGCATAGTCGCAGACGGACAGTTAATAAGTAAAAGTACGAGTAATGTAGCGTTCCGTACAAACGTAGACAAAACTAAAAACTAGTGGCTCTGTGAGCTGTAGACCTCGCGAGTACTTTTTTTTTTAAAATGGCTGAAAAAATCTCGATAGCGCGTGAAAACGAAAGAAAATCCGTTCCACTGTACAGCGCCATCTGTTGATATTTACTTAGACTAAAAGATGCTTTGTTACAATATTTCATTTAGGAATTTAATTTATATTTAATTTTGTATTTTTTTTTTATTGGTTGAGAAATATAACCTGTAGAGGAAAACAGCCTCAGCGGTAGACCTTGTAAGCTGGCAATCCCCATAACTCCGTCATTTTTTTAAATTGCCAAAAACTGACTCGACATAAAAATTTGATTAAATTTTTGAACCTGCTCACAAAATTTCACGAGAAGAGAATCGGTTAAGAAACGCGACCTGTAGAGTGGAAGAAACAGGTGTCTGTTTCTTCAAACAGACATACAAAAGCAATTATGGCCAAGCTGAAGCAGAGACGCTTCGCTCGGTCAATAATTCTTGAATATTGCATCAAATACTATAACGATAAAACAAGATAAAGTTTCCAAGAAAATGTATTTATCTCGAAACAATATTTTAGCCAACGGACGTCATTATTACAAGTATAATTATTAATACAAAATCCTTGAGTAGGCGTCTGTTCTGTCCAATTAGTTAACATAAGGACTTAATATGAGAATAACGTTATATTGTACCTATATAAAAAATTTAGTTGTACAGCCAGTTAGTAATAAATACATGAGAAAATATCCGGCAGTTTCATGTAATAATTGAACATAGCCGCAAACATGTTATCAACAAGTTTGTGATCAAGCAAAAACTATACAGGGTGTGAGTCATCGATCTCCTCAGTCTATCGAACACTAGAGTGGATTCAGCCCATGATTCTGAATCTTATTACATTGAAAATAATGTTTACTATAGTTTCTTTTTTATTTTGATGACCTCTCAGTGCAGCGGGGAAAAGGACAGGGGTTAATTTTCAGCCTTAGGCAAAACTTAAATTAGTTACTATCAAAAATATTATATAATAATTACTCGCGCTCTACCTGCAACTTCGCTTGTTTTTATCTCTGAGGTGAAACTTTCAGCACAAACATGAAAAATAAAACTTAAGTCCGCTTCAAGGCGTCTTAAACCAGTCTACCAGTCTTTAAGTTAGACCTTCAGCAATACAAATCTGTAAACCGCATCCAGTTTCATTCAGTAGTTTTTGCATGATGCGCGTATAAACATACATACAGACAGATAAATCGAAATTCTAAAAATAATCGTTTTGGGTTTTATTTGTCTTGAGTATGCGATTTTTTGTACAGATATCGCGTTCGGGCGCGCAGCAAGTGGTCTTGCGCGGCACGACGCGCAGTCTCAGCGGGCGGTACCGGTGTGAGGTGTCCGCCGATGCGCCATTCTTCCACACCCTCTACAAGAACGCATACATGCGCGTTGTCGGTGAGTGACCTGACGGCCAATGAAAAGGTGGTCTTGCGCGGCACGACGCGCAGTCTCAGCGGGCGGTACCGGTGTGAGGTGTCCGCCGATGCGCCATTCTTCCACACCCTCTACAAGAACGCATACATGCGCGTTGTCGGTGAGTGACCTGACGGCCAATGAAAAGGTGGTCTTGCGCGGCACGACGCGCAGTCTCAGCGGGCGGTACCGGTGTGAGGTGTCCGCCGATGCGCCATTCTTCCACACCCTCTACAAGAACGCATACATGCGCGTTGTCGGTGAGTGACCTGACGGCCAATGAAAAGGTGGTCTTGCGCGGCACGACGCGCAGTCTCAGCGGGCGGTACCGGTGTGAGGTGTCCGCCGATGCGCCATTCTTCCACACCCTCTACAAGAACGCATACATGCGCGTTGTCGGTGAGTGACCTGACAGCCAATGAACAGGTGGTCTTGCGCGGCACGACGCGCAGTCTCAGCGGGCGGTACCGGTGTGAGGTGTCCGCCGATGCGCCATTCTTCCACACCCTCTACAAGAACGCATACATGCGCGTTGTCGGTGAGTGACCTGACAGCCAATGAACAGGTGGTCTTGCGCGGCACGACGCGCAGTCTCAGCGGGCGGTACCGGTGTGAGGTGTCCGCCGATGCGCCATTCTTCCACACCCTCTACAAGAACGCATACATGCGCGTTGTCGGTGAGTGACCTGACAGCCAATGAACAGGTGGTCTTGCGCGGCACGACGCGCAGTCTCAGCGGGCGGTACCGGTGTGAGGTGTCCGCCGATGCGCCCTTCTTCCACACCCTCTACAAAAACGCATACATGCGCGTTGTCGGTGAGTGACCTGACAGCCAATGACCAAGTGGTCTTGCGCGGGGCTGCGCGGTATCGCTGAGAGGTGTCCGCCGATGCGCCCTTCTTCCACACCGTCTACCTACAAGAATGCATAGTTACATGCGAGTTGTCGGAAAGTGATCTGACAGCTTCTGACAGCCTAACCTAACCTAACCTAACCTAAGCTCTTCTGGCGAGCGCAAAATACATTCACGAGTTTACAGAACTAGCTCGCATCGCTTATTTTCTTTCTGTCTTTATTTTTTTCATAAGAAGAAATAATTTATTATGTTCGTGCCGTCGCATATCACGTGCGTCTACACGTGTGTATACTTTGTAATATATTTTTATTATTACCCCTAAGTTAATTATATATCTGTAAATAAGTGCATACACTGTATTCGTATAATCAACGACTGAGAAAAGATAACTTTTTGGAAGATAAGTGATGATTACAAAGTATAACTGCAGTTGGAGCTTGAATGTACCTTACAGGTAGCAGGCTTCTCACGATTTTCAATTGAAAAGGTTGGTGGGTACTAACATCCGGCCCGACATACACCCGCGGAAAAAATCTAATCCTGGAAATTGTATGGCGTACATCCGAGCCGGTTTCAAAGCATTAGGCGTGATAAGTAGGTGCATAAACTATCATGTACCCATGCAACATTTTCACTCTGAAGTAACAGAAACAACCGACCTCTCATCGCTAAGTTTTAAAAAAAAATATCGTATCAAAGCAAGTTGGTCGGATAAATTAATAGATAGTCAATCAAATGAAGGGTCTAACTTACCGGTACCCCGACGCGACATTATAGCGTTATTTCAACGAGCAAACCATATCGTGCACTCCATCAATATCTATAATAAAATTAAAATATATAGGCGTTCATCATCATCATCAACGGCCGTCACTTAATCGAATTTGATGGCTCAACGATAGGGATTATATTTTTAATTTATTTTATTACTATATGGGAAGATATCTTATAAAAAACAAAGAAAATAGCAGTTTTATGATGTCCCGACCCACTATAGTTGTTCTTAATTCGATTTGCAAAAATGAACCCAACTTGTGTAAAATGAATGCATGATATTTTAAATACAGTCAACATCTCTTTTTTATCATTGCTATAAATATCACTTTCAGCGGAGCAACGTATCACTACGTGTTTTTTTGTAATATTTACTGGCTCAACGTACAATAACGTCGACCTAAAATGTTTATTTATATCCAGAACGTACGATAACGTTCGCGGACCATCCAATATTCTATTAGCTACGTCACTGTGCCGTATCAATTCGATTTCCCAGACTTCTACCGCCGTATTATATATATATATTTTTACTGGCACATTATACAAGGCCTATACCTACCTACCTATACTTACCTTACCTATACACAACTATTTACGCACACATTCACAACGTCAATATACGTCGCTACGCTACGTTAGCGTTACGTTATTAGACGTTGTTATTTAATTTGCCTAAAAACTAGTAATCGTATGCGGCACAGCGCAGCGCTGACGTCGACGTATTCTGACGCTAGTGTCCAATTCTAAACCTTTCTTGTTTGTTATAAATACAGAACGTCTCTAAAAGTTCATTAAGTTTGTATGGAATCAGAATGCGTCATATAATAAATAAAAAAATGGTATGCTCCGCTGAAAGTGATATGATACATGAGTATAACTGATTTTCGATATCTAAGATTTCAAACGTTGTAACATTTATTTATTTGACGCGTTTATAAAGACATAATAACATTCTCAAGAGCATAATATTAAATTTCCGAGTAAAATTTCGAACGTCTTAAGTAATATAGCCCTGGAGAAAGCAATATTTAACCAACGACACTGAGTCTAAGGTATTCTATCCTCCCACGCCTGATAGTGAGTTCCAATACAATAACAGTAAATTAACCGAGATAAACCTTAATCAAACATCCCTTGTGTTCGATTCTCGTTTATGGCCCAACAATAGTTCTGATTTACGATTTAGGATTGCACGGGCTCCGTGGGACTGTTCGTATTATTTATAACGTTGATTGCAAGTTATTAACACCGATGGCAAGTTTCACAGTAAACACAAGATCAATATCAGTGTACTAAAGACCAATCCGGACAATTCGGGAATGCAAATTCAATCTCCGGCTAGAGATGGCGGTGGCCGGTGGCGAATTCAACGTGCCAAACTAAAGATCGGTTGGCGTCCTCGTCGTCGGTGCGGTAATTTAAATTCTTGTCATAATTAAACGATGCAATTCGCGATTGTCGTACGAAAGGAAAGAAGATTTCATAAAATGATAGATAGGCGCGAAGTTATCTGGTCTGCTACAAAATTATGGCAAATATTTGTGAGTCAGCGTTTAAAATGAATTTACTAGTAGAACTTTAAAGTTAAACATAAAGACGAAAGTAGAATTATGGGATGTAATACGATCTAAATACTAAATTTAAAAAGGGCATGATAGTCATTTTCCAAAGAAACGTTTCATTTATTAGTTTATTACTAAGACACATTTTTCACAAGTATTTTTATTAAATTCCTATTTACTCGATGACGACGAACAATAAGCCGACAAATATTAATTTGATTTATTGAGTAAATAGGAATTTAACCTAATGGTGGTTTACCTAATGGTAACTTACCCAGGTGGGTTATTTGTTAAGTTTATTTATTTATGCTAAGGTAAGCTGCAACGGGCCGTTGATGTTGAAGCTCTATAAGCAGTTAATTTTATATGAGCTAGCATCTTGTATAAGCAATAGTTATTAAATGCTTACTACGCCTTTCATGTTTACTTTTAACTTCATAGTAATCAGTAATCAGTAATCATTTATTCATTGCACACATATAGTCAGCCTTAACTATTACATGTACCCTGTTTAATAGGGTGTAGCAAAGATCATAAACTATTATTATTATATAAACTTAACTTAATAACAGTTTTATAAAAATATTTATGAGATCAATTTATTAAATTTATCTGACAAGTATTCATCAATTTTATTGTAGTAATAGGTATTAGTTAGAAACAGAGCAAAGTTCTCAGAAATTCGATAGTTGGATAATAAGAACACCTGTAACATTATAGTTATAGAACTAAAGACAGCTAATCAAAACAATATGGCGGCTCGAACTACTTGTAGAGTAGAGTGACGAGCAGATATCAGAAAAGGGTGATTATATTAACCTCAACTTTGCGTATTAATATTATAAAATCGGATACGGATGAAAATATTGTAGCTTAGTATACTGCTAATAAACATAGTTAGGACCTGGTAGTTAAAACAAAAATAAAACAATAATTATTTTATCTTTTTTTTCACTCGTATATTGTTATTTATCAGCACTGTACTAAAATATCATAAAATTTTATTTTTTTCGAAATCCCAGATCTTCCCGCAAATATCAATCTTGGCGGTCGTAGCAACTTATAATATAAACGTTATACCGTCACCCTTTCCTGATCGCTGCTGATGAGGTTGCCTTGATTACGTGTCAACTGCTCAACTAAGGCTGCGGAACAAAATCGTTCACTCGGCAATATCGATGAGGTTTCGCTTTAAATTAACCTGATTAAACCATGACGACGTGGGATCAAACCGTACTCTGTGAATATTAATTCAATCGTAGCTCTTGCTCCCTGATATAGGCATATTTCATAGTGAACAAGCAATTTAGAGACGTGTTCGTGAATGAGAATGCTTAAAAACGTTCTGTTCTCATTAGTGCGGTAGTACGTGACTAGAATATAGCGCTATTGACGTTTAAAAGTTTGCTCCATTTGAATGGAGGCATATTTTTTTATTGAAATCCCTGATAGAAGCATATTTTCGAATACAAAAAAGAAACCAATATATGAAAATACAGGGTGTAAGCGACAGGTATCCACAAAACGATAGGTTATATTCATTCATGATTCTGAATTATATTCCACGGAAATTCTTTACTTAAAAATATATTATACCCTCTAAGCTTTGTCTGTAGCATATAATTAGTATTTAACACGATTTAACCCAAAAATTGGGTCTGCATGAGTGCGCTCGGTGACAGTCATAATTTCCCATTTGTCAAACACACGTGCGAGTGTGGCACTTGTTTTGTGATCATGAATAATAAAGTTTGCAGGGCTGCCTGCCACCAACCAGCCCTGGCTTCGGGGAACAGGTGACACAATATTGCATTAAGAATATGAATACAGCGTGATTTGGTAATAATATTTTACTGAATTATAAAGCTCATATCGTAGGATATAAAATCTTTCACCGATATAATATATACAAAAAGTCATTGTAAAGAGATTCATTCCAAATAATTAGGTAAAAATATTTCAGTAAAATCCTCATAAATAAACCAAATTAAAAGTAATCATGCTTAGAAATTAGGTTTAAGAATATCTTGTTAGTCAAAATGATGAGGGCATTACGGCAAATTTAGTTTTAAGTAATTTCAAATTACTGGTTACTTTTTATATTTAACGGTCGTCCGTTGTGAAAATTGTGATCCCTTATGAATGCGCATGTACCAAAAAACCAATCAACATTGCTTTCCTAGAGACAATAGTTCATTGTTTGCGTAAAATATTTGTTTCTCAACAAACAACAACAACTTTTCCCGTAACAAGGCAAGTTTTTGGCAAGTCTTGCCGATTTGAATAAACACTAAAATACATCCAGAAGGCCGAATTAAACGAGGTGCTGAAAACTCTCTGCGTTCCCATTAAGTAGAATTGGCAAAAAGCGACAGAACAGGAATGTAAACACTTAAAACTTCACGCGGCACGGAGTTCCGTCGCCTCGCCGTAATAGAGGGCGCCTCTCGCAAACAACAGCATCGGAGTTGACGGAGTTTTAGTTTGAACCGCCATTTTGTCTGTCCGGAATTTTAACCGTTTTGTACGAAATTCCGGGGGAAAATGGAACGCGCGTATGAGGGATGAATATGCAACGTCGTCGCTCGTCGCGCTCTGAAACGCATGCACGCTGGCGCGGCTGTAATTTATCGCTATCAGTATTTTTACTTTAGTTTGGCACTCGGCGCCTTCAATGTTTTGTCTATGCGAAGCGAACAGTTCGACGAAGCTGTAATTTCAAATTTCGACATTATTAGATTGCAGTCCCTGGAAATATACAAGATTTACGAGTATGAGGCACCTCATATTAAATTACTAAAATATTGGTGATATCGTTACCTCCTGAGGGTGGTTTAACGTGTATGTTACCAAATTTAATTCACTCTATTTTAGAATAATGTTTACACCCTTATTTAACGGGCTAGGGGGCTGTGCATAGCAAGACATTTCTTTTTTGCGATATTAATATGTAGGATTTTTTGGGTAATATTGGATTCCTGATTGTTGCATTAATGCTTCAAGATAAAAACTTCATCTTTTACTTTAATATTTTTGAGTAATTAAAGAGAATAAGAGATAAAAGAATAAATAATGTTACATTTAAAAAAAGAATTATAACTTAAAAATATACTTATCTTTTTTTTATTAGCTTATAAAATTCATCCAAATGCAATGTTTTTCCACTCTACACTCGTAGCAGATATTTACCACCAGAGTCAGCGGACGTGACGTGGCTAGTTCTGACCGGATATCCGAAGTGAACCTTTTGCACACATGGCTACAATTTGTTCTGTGTTGCTGCAGAGTTGCCGGAGTCGGGTCCAGGAGTGCGCGCGGCCAAGTCCTGGTACTCCGCCGGCGACATGCTGCGAGCGAACTGCTCCGCGCCGCCCGCCGACCCCGCAGCCAACCTCACTTGGCTCCTCAACGGACAAGAGGTTTGGAAAAAATATTACTCATCATCACCACAGCAGCATTTCAGCCGAAAGACCTCCACTGCAACCAAAAGCCACCAAAAAGTTAAATTATTGTTAATAATAAGAAATTTAATTAGGAGTTACGAAATATATTTTTTTTAACTTTATTTCGTCTGATATTTTTTAAAACTTTATTTTACTATGGCTTTCCTAATAAAATGGAAAAAATCGATGATGCCTTTTGGTCTCTCAGCCATTGTGCAACAGCGGGCGTCTTTATGCTGATACAATTAATTATTGAGTGAACGAAATGAGATATCTTTTTTTAACTCAATTTCAAGCTCCTTTGCAGATATCACAACATCAAAAAAGTAATCATATTAGTATTCTTGCGCCGCCGCCGGCATGAACCGATTATTTCCAATAAAACTCATGCATATATTGTTTTAGTTCTATCACAAGACAGTCTTAAGAATATTATACCTATGAATAATCACGTTGTGTTGTTTCGCAAAGGTGAAAGGTCTCAACATTCCAATGCATGATACGCCGTACGCGCAAACAAGGAAGCCTGTGATAAGTGACGCGTCGCTGGAGGATGCAAATAGGATAATATTCAGCCCCTGGGATGCCGTGACCGGGTATGAGGGACTTGCCACGGACATTATAGACGTCCCGGCCAATATCGCCAATATCGCCGGCCCGCCAGACGAAGGCAATCGGAAAAACAAAACCGAGAGCCGCGCCGGCCCAGAGCAAATAGTGAACAAATTGAACATTAGTACTGAAGAAGAGAAATCAAATAAATCATCCTCGTTCAGCCAGCTTGTTATGAGAGTGCAGTCGGTACACTTCCACAAAGTAAGTAAACCTATTTTTAAATTGGTCATGAATATTAAATTTTTATCTTGAAAGGAATCTTATTCGAGCGCTTGGCAAACTTTAGATAGGAACAAAGGGAGTTATAGATACGTTGTTTCATATTTATTAAACACGAGAAGGAAATATAATTTGTACATTTTTACCCTAGATGTACAAATGGGCAAACAACAATGAGGCTAATTCTCACTGTCACGCTCTAATTCTTGATTTAAGTTCGTCCGTCCTTTTCACCTTTAAAAGATTAAAAAGGGACAAGAGAAGGCCATTCTAATATTAGAGCTGTCAAACATCAAATTTGAACCTTATGGCCGCGTCGATTGCACAATTTTACAGAGCGCTTAAAACATGCGACTTAAAAATATCTTAATCTGACAGCTACGCCTTTATTTTAGGTTATTATTCATTTAAAATAATATCATTCGTTCATCTGAATTCATCTCCTCTCTTTCATTGGTCATAAAAATGAAAAGGATAGCTGGATTTTAAAATTAGGTCATACTCTAATATGACTGTGTGAATCGGGGCCATTATCTAACTAAACATAGTTTTGCCGAAGGCGAAACCTAACTTCATGTGCTGACTGACATTATGCTGCAGCAGGAGCTTTTGACACACATACACACCCGTACTGTGGTACCTACCGGCTATGAAATACGCTGAGCCATCAAATATTGAGTAATACCAGTTAATCCCTACTGAATCAAGTCCTGATTCAAAATGTCACGACGTAGACGGCCACCCTCAATGGCTTTTAAGAACTTCTCACATAATTGCGAAAGTAATTTCAAATGACAATAATTTTCAATTTGGCCCTTAAGATTTAGAACAGGTGCCTCGAGAGTTTCCCAAGAAATTGCTTTATTAGAATAGTTACTTTAGGT
Source organism: Carpatolechia fugitivella (assembly GCA_951230895.1). Taxonomy (NCBI): domain Eukaryota; kingdom Metazoa; phylum Arthropoda; class Insecta; order Lepidoptera; family Gelechiidae; genus Carpatolechia; species Carpatolechia fugitivella. The sequence continues at coordinate 10,946,365 of OX579651.1, forward strand.
AAATTGTAGAGTTTGTTAAGGACTTCAGTTTTATATTTCTTGTTTGGTAGGGTAGCTAACTTAATTAACCGCTTTTAAGAATAAGAAACTCCCTTATTCAAATACCTAAAGTTAGTTGAAAACCGCAATTTTAAATAGTAGCTGAAATAGGTGACATAGCGATTCACACAGTCACTCTCTAATCCTTAATTTAAGTTCGTCAGTCCTTTTCACCTTTTAAAGATTAAAATGGGACAGGAGATGGCCATCTAAATATTCGAGCTGTCAAACATCGAATTTGAACCTTATGGACGCATCGATTGCACAATTTTAGATAGCACGGAAAACCGTCGAAATATTACGCAAATACAATAAGTTCCCTTCGATAAAAATATCAATACCTTTTCATTTTAAGGTAAAATATAATATTTTCATTTCTGAGAATGCTTGAATTGTGAATTGGGAAAATTTGGCCTTTTGCGTTCTTGGTCATGTGCTTGTGCGTCGAAATCAATCGAATTCATAAAATCGTCCAGGATTGTTGTGACAAAAAACAACGAATTTATGAGAGATATAGTTGTATTATTTATTGAAGGTTAATCTTTTATATTTTATAATTAATCTACATAATATAAGTAGCCAAGTACTTACAAAAAGTGCGCGCGTTGAGTTGCTCACACACTTTTAACAAAAAAAGTAATGCATTTGTGAAAGGAAGATATATTTGCGTTGTTATCGACTTCGAAGATTTGTGTCGAGTAACAAGAAAAGTTCGCAAACTGATAATCTGATGCTGTATCTATTTCTTTATATTCATGACCACGATCATGATTTGCAATCCACAACAGGATACTGCTGGAAGTTTCTTCTCCTTTTTAATGCCTGGTATCAATACTGCTGCTGCTATATTTCTGATGTGTTTGTCAGGGTCGGATAAACGTGACTTGCGTGGCCCGCGTGCTGTCCGTGTGGACTGCCAGCGGGGTTCTGCTGCTGGACGAGGAGAGGCCCCAGATCGCGCCCGTCATGGGCAGCCGGGACTCCAACTTAGGTGAGTCACGGTAGCAAGTTTTGGGAACGATGACCTTGAGTGTGTTTTTAACTTTATCTATACCTATAAATTCTCCGTAAACGCTTAAAGCGGGGAACACTAGCACTTCTACTAATGCTATAAATGTAAAAAAAATATATACTTACAGAATTAATTAAATTTTAAATCGAGTAGAACTTTAAAATACTTTATAAAAAAATAAAATAAAATATTTATTTCCAAATTGATTCTTGCAATCGATAGTGCTGAGTCTTCCCAGTAAGTAATCTACAGATACTTGTAGTAGGAATGGCTCGCTACTTCCCTTTACTACACATGTTTACAATTTAGAAATAAACACAACAAGAATACTTTAGTAATTAATTAAGAAGCACAGGTTTTTTAAAAATAGCAGCAAAAATATTTTTTCGTTCTTGATCTCGTAACTTAAAGCGATGGCCATAGTTTGTTTTCGTTAATATAACTTGCCTATTATTGATTTCATCGATTACATTTTTCATAAACTATACCGTTTTCTGTTAATAAGCAAAAGAGTTCAAGAAAAACAAGTTTTTAGCACGATTCCTGCGCAGTGTCGGACGTAACCACCGTGAAGCATTGCATGCTAATATGAATGTTATTTCAGTAATGCGTCGGTTGAACTTTCAACTAAAGCGCGTTGAGTTGATATTTTTTGGCATAACCCGGCCTGCAAGAATGTCCAGTGCGTTACGAAGCCTATAACACTTATAGGGAGCATTACTCGTTCTATACTTATTTAATTTTCATTCAGCTTACAATCTTTTCCCAGTTACACAGTTAAGACAACCAATTTGATTTGACGTAGATTATTCACCTTTTTCGCCTTTGCTCGATGAAAATGAATAAACAACCAGCGTGTACACGCACACACGCGCAATCAGTAACATGTATTATTCACTGTGTTCTGAAGTAGATATCGATGTAAAATAATAAGATATAAAAACATCCTGTTTACCTAACACAATTATATAAGAATATCTTGGGTAGTTTACCACTACCTTACTAACTTTACCAGTTTTCTTTTACGATCCCGAGAAGCCGCATAACACCATGGTGTAGTCTAACAACACTATCCGGTTCAATGCCACGCGCCGTTGTGACTTGAATATGAAAGCGGTAACTTAAATTCGGTACTACATATAAAACAAATAAATGTGATTGAAATTTAATTGCAATATTTTGTACGTATTTTTCTAATATATCGTACATATTGTATCGTATACTGAAACTAAATAGGTCCCAAATTGATAGATCCAGAAAAAACACTTAAATTCAATTAATTAAATTATTTTTTACAACACGCTTCACCGCCTATAGTCAGACTTCATTCTCACTTATCCTATGCGTCAAATTTCATACTTCAGTCTTCAGAGTTACAGAAGACACTATTTGAAAATTATCTAAATCAAAATGTAGCACCACCTTTACAATTTTGTCACAGCAATAAGACGCTTCGGGCAACGACTCCTCGACATTAATTTTAAGGGTAATTGCTTAAATGGGGAAGAAAAAAATATTTGAGCTCCTTTTATATTTCGACAAATTGACAGTAAGGAGTGGCGTAAAGAAGGTATTGTTCTGGTCCGATGGACTTTTACAGAGCAAAATTATTATGCCTACAACTTGTCTTCAGCTGTCGAGTAAAGAATTTAAAAAGGCAGAGTCAGTTGGGGTTCCGAATTTATAAGGTAGTGCTTGCCTATACGTACCTACTTGATTTCTACGATTTAGCGATATTTGTAGTTAAACTAATTTGTTTGATTTCAGGAGTTCGGCTCGTAGCGTCACACATCAGTGTGTTTGCGCTTTTCACTTGTTTCATATATAGACATTGGTAAGTTGAATTATTTAACTCTGAAATTAAAGCAATTCTAAATATTTACGCTCTTGATTAATTTAATCTACAACAAGAAAAGGCTTTTAGACCCAGACGTGAATAATTTACTTTTAAAAAGAAAAACATTTTACGCGTTCTTTTGTTTTTGAAACCTCTCTCAGTGCTGAAGGGATTTGAAAAGCAAACGTAATTACAACTCGAATGTAAAGATGAATGTATTTTTCTTTCTTTCAGGTCATTCCGATGATCGGAAGAATCCGAATGAACGGTTCTTCTCTTTTTCTCATCTCAAATCAGTGTTAGACTAACAAAGTTTAGTGAACGGAAAATTAATTGAAAACTATGCAGGTAAATAAAGAAATTTTATCAAAAATGTGAATTGGAGGTAGTGTGTTTTATACTTGTAAATAATTAGATTTATATTATAGAACTTCTAAGGAGATAATAGTGATGTTTTGCTTGACGAACTTTATGTACGTAACTGTTATTTCAAACGTAAAGAAAGTAAAATAAAGGAATCCCTGTTTTTATTCGTGTGTCTTCATTTATTTTGCAAATCTTTTTCCTTGGAATCCCTCACGGATAAAATAAGTTAAAAAGATGTTTTGAATAGCAGAATGTGGTTAAGAAACCCTTTACTACTTAGTAATTTGATTGAATTGAATTTGATGAAATTTTAATTATTACTGTTGTTTCCCTCCGTAGTTTGGTGGACTGTATTTTTATTGTTTTCTTGTAAGGGTGTGCTGGCTGGGTGCTACGATGAGTGAAAACCAGTATTTGCTTGAGGATGCAGTTGTATTTAAATGATACTTTACAGGTACACAAATACGCTACGTTCGTTACAACAAAGATGGACAAGACTGATAGTATTGCCATAGTAAAAAATAACCTTATGTAGCCACAGATTGCTACAACTGTTATAACAAGATAAAATATAAAGGTTCCGTAAGAGGCTTCTTTTGAACTGGTTCGTATCAGGCTTTTTCCGAAATCCAAGTTCCAATTATCATATTATCGGTCTGAAGCTCCTTTTTGCAAAGCCGGCTCGAGCTCGTTCGGCTTCGTTCGTGATTTGAAAGTCAATCGCGTTAAAAATAGGAAAGAACCAGGTTTCTTCCTAATCCCAGAATTTGGCCTTTATTCGAAAAAACGAACTAGAAGTTATATTCTTTACCCAATTTAAAGTTCCTCGAAAAGAATTAAAAATCTAACTGAAATTAAAAGGAGCCAGGTTTAAGGAATTTGAGTTAAGGAAGTTGGTTCAATCTTAAGCTCGAGTTTCACAAAAGTTTTCTAGATTACCCGAGTTCCTCTGTATTTATGTTTCTTGGAGTCGTAAACTTTTGTACTGAGAAAAAACACAAATATTGAAGGTATTATTTAAGTATTTCAATATTTTACTCTATTCAATTTTGAATATCCATAAAGACCAACAAAAATGTTTTTGACCAGGTACCAAATAAAAAACAAACTTCAATCAAAACAATACAAAAATTAAAACAAAAATGTTAAATATCGTCAGTATGTACAAAGATAACAATATTATTTGGTATGTAGCATGCGGTAGTCACGTCTCGCGTCGATCTATAGCAAAATTGGCATTACAACTCAATCATACACCAATCACCACCACGCCTACGCTCCAATCATCGTTAAAAATAAACGATTTACGCTGAATAAATGGATAAAACACGATATGTGAAAAGCATTCTATATATTGGTACAGCATTACCATCTGTACAAATTCATTTAAGGAAACATTTTCTGGGCTCCTGCGATACGGTTTTACGATAATTTAATCTTTTGTACGGTCATGATCGTACCTAAGTAGAATTTATATTAAATACTTTGAAATAAATTATTTTTCTCAGTTTTTGTGGTTAAATGTTACTCGTAAGTATGAAATGTGCCGGTCATAGTACATTACAATGATGTTATATATAAGTGGTACATTACGATACGGGGATCGTAGGTGACACTCGTACAAACGAGCTGACTTGTGAGCTCGAGCCGCAGGCGAGGGTTTATAATGTCACGAGTTTGTTATAAAACCTAAGATCAGTGTGTTGTACGACGTTTTTCAATACACTTGTGAGAAAACTGATAATAAATAATTAAAATAAAATGGTTAAGAAAGTTACCCCTACAAAAGCTATTACGATATGTTCATGAAAAAGTTGTAAATACTAAACTTTATTATATCACGCACACTTTTAGTTGCTGTACTATTCACATTTATTATTAAATATCAACACTTGATCACAAAAATAAAACAACAATCAATGTAACACAAATTAAGTAAGTACAAATTAAAATATTACAAAATTGTTGCCAACTTCAAAACAATAATAGGTTTCTTTTTTTATAAGCATAATTGTGGAGACAAGGCTAGAACATTCATCCTCTAATCGATTCTATGTTAAAATCGAGATAATTTTATTTTTCTTATTAAAATATTATTGGCTGATAATATTTTTGATAATATTTGTTGAAGTAAAAAAAATATTAAATTATTTTCTCTTTGTAAGAATCGATTCAATTTATTTTTTATTATTAAAATGATCCTGGCAGAATAATAATAATTATGGAGACCGTATATAAAAAAATTATTGTAATGTAGGTAAATCGCACTAGTGCGGTAAAACGCATTTACCACATAGTTTCACTGCCTTCGTAAGTTAAATTTTCGAGCAAGGTGTATTGAAAAAATTATAAAAAGTTAAAATTAAAAGTCATTTCAAAGTGCGCAAGTGATACAACTCCACTTATAAACTGTGTGACTGTCTGTAAATTGAATTTTGCTAATAAATGATATTGTATACTTATTATTTTGTAAGAACGTTATATAGATACGGCAACAAAAGAGTCATACAGATACAATTGCCGACCCGTAGAACATCTGCCCTTGTTTCTTTTATCTCGCATTCTATTACAGCCGGGTTCAGTTCAGCGTGCACTTCTACGACGACGTGTCTATTAGGTTTGTTAGGAGCACACTGACACACTCGCCGCAACAGATACGCAAATGCAATATTCCCTGCACTCCGTTCTTATTGTGAAATAATGCCGCCTTTGTGCAAATGAAATGCGGTGCTTACGTCGCTTCCAGCTTTCAGGGAGTGCTTTTATTGTATACTTGGAATTATAATAAAAATGGTCGAAATTCCATTAATCGTTGAAAATTTTTATGTTGGTATGTTTTATTCTAATCTGTAAGATTGGAGATATCTCTTTCAAATTAGCGCTCTTCTCATCGGACTTGACATCTTACGTATTAATAGTCTGCAGAAAAATAACAGTCTACGTACATTAACATAGTACACTGAAGAATTGGACAAAACTTCCTGGAGGTCCTCACTAATCTACGGAACTTAATTTTTAGTAAATAAAGATATGGGTCGAATTTATATTTATCAACTTGACCGTGTATTCTGATCTCAGAGCTCAGCAAGACTTGTGGGGCTGTCGTCTTTCGTCTTCAATCGATCGTAAGTATTTAGCCGCTGGCCATCAGCTATAATCAACACGATAAGGGCAAGAAGAAAAATATATGCTTAATCTACAGATTAAGGATACATCCTTGTGTGCAATAATAGTAGTTTATGAAACTGATGCATAATGAGGGGTATTAAAACATGAGTGTCAGGTGAGGTTTTTAATAGATGCACATGAGTGTTTTAATACCTAGTTATGTGCAGTTTCATACACTACTATATCTACTCTCATACATCGGTGTTGAACAAAAACGAAGTACCTTTTTTGCATTTTCCATTCCATAAAATCTTCATAGCATTTATCATATATTTTTCTCGACTTTGCTGGTAAAAGATTATGAGGCATTTCCGTCGCCGCATTTAAAATATCGGGCGGAGTCAAATTCTCTTTACAAACACTGCTATCGGACATTTTTACGCAAAAATAACAATATTTCTACCAAATTCAGTACAAGAAAACAAGAATGGCGCCGTAAACCACAGAACCAACCAAAACCCAGCCAGCATATTATTATCACTACGCATGCGCTAAAGCGGGCGCTCCACAGACAACATTTTGGGCGCATTCCGAATCAGACTTTCAGCGCTGCTGTCAGCGATCAGAAAAGCAAAAAAATGTATGGCTGACAGTGATTCGGAACGCATGTGTGCGCCATTTTTTTCGTATTCAGCCTAAAACTATAGACTAGTTAAATGAATAAAAAAAAACAGCGGTACTATAATGAGTTTAATTTTTAATTTTATGTACATGCGTTTATAAAGTGTGCCAATATAAAACCGATTTGGATTTTGGGATTCGAATTTTACGATATGAGAGTAGATAAAGTATATTTTATACTATTCTAGCTCGGAAGAAATCTGAAATACTTCAACTGACAAAACTAACAACTGCCGTCGTTACTTAGACCGACAGAAGGTCTCGTAGGAGTTATTGTGCACCTGCTCGTGTCGGTTTAATTAGAACCGCTACTGCATCTTTTTAATGCTGCCATTTCTATGTGCATTCGGCTTTATAACAGCAGAGGAATGTGTGATGTTTGCGCTTCACCGTGGTAATAGTGGGTAACAACTGTTACTGCTTTACGCTCATAAACAACTCGACGAAATTAACAGCTAGTTTTAGAAGTTGAATAATATTATATAGGTATACTTAACTGACACACATCTAAAACGTTAATAAAGATAAAGTAGGATTATGTAGATACGTTTTCTAATTTGAATTACAAAGCTTTCAATAAATAATAAGTTAATTCTTTTTCCTAGCTCTTACCAGCTTAAATTCTAAAACTGTTGCTACGAGTACCAAGAACTCGTCATCGTTTTCCTAACCCTTTAAAATTATAGTTTTCGTACAATATCTACTACTAGTGGCTCTGTGAGCTGTAGACCTCGCGAGTCTGTATATATCTTTTAATTATTTTTTTCTCGACAAACATCCCCAACCCCTTGATATTTTTTATTTTTAAACTTTATTTTATTTTATTTTTTTCTTTACTTTTTTTTTATTTCATTTTTTTATCTTATTTTATCCTTTTTTATGTTATCCTATTTAATTTAATTGGTTAAGAAATGTGACCTGTAGAGGAAAACAGCCTCGGCGGTAGAACTTGTAAGCTGGCCACCCCCATAACTCTGTCATTTTTTAAAATTTCCAAAAACTGACTCGACAAAAATTATCGAACCTGCTCACAAAAGTTCACGAGAATCGGTTGAGAAACGCGACCTGTAGAGTGAAACAAACAAACAAACAGATGGACATACAAAAGCAAATTTGGCCAAGCTGAAACAGAGACGCTAGGCTCGCTTCACTCGCTCGGTCAATGAAAAAAAATAAACTCAATAGGTATTATTTTTATTGTAATGGCTTTATACCTTATGGTAGACATAAATTGAATAACAATATATCCATCGTACCGATTCTGTGGCTTTCAGGAGAGGATGTTAATACGGGATGCTCTCGTCGATTTGCAGCACCGTGATAAGCAGGCGCTTCCGTATGCTAATGGCGCGGAGTAGCAGAAGCCACTGTCGAGTCTGAGTATACCTAATATAAATTGCTATGAAGCAATAAGGCCGCCTAACTGTACATGACTACCTGTTTTTACTTCCACTCTGTCATTTATTATTTCTGTGTGTGCAATAAAGTATATTCATTCATTCATTCATTCATTAATAAACCGACTGAAGTTCTGGATTAAAATCTCGGTGGGAACACTATCAAAACACTTCGTGATCTGTCCCCAGTTTTGTTACATTATTCTCTCTTCTTACATTGAGTGGGTGTAGGTTGACAACCGACCCCACAAACCTCTATTGGATGGATTTATATTCAAATTCCGTGCTTTGTGGTGACCGCAGAGTAGAATACATTTGTCACCAACCCCTACTCTTCCCGTGGGTGTCGTAAGAGGCGATTTAGGGACTACACATTGAACAGGAAACGGGACGCAGCGCTCTCTGATACATTAACCTTTTAATCTGCGATCTCCAACCCGCCTGCCAAGCGTGGAGATTATGGAAAAACCCTCCACTTAAGTGGAGGAGGCTCATAGTCCAGCAATGGGCCTGTAACGGGCCGTTGATTTTGATTTTTGATATTCAAATTCGCTAGAAAGACAAGAACAGTAGTCACCTGAAATCACATGCTACATTTATAAACTATTTTATAAAATTATATTATTTTCACTGTTTATTTTTTACTTTAAATCGGCATCAACGAATATTGTTTGCTCGATCTACTATCTACATAATACTTTCCTAGCACTCACACCCGTTAATTTACATCCACTTGTCACCTCACGAATACAAATAGTTCCTGTGGTACCTTTACGTCATTGGACAGGCGGACGGGCATGTTTGCGTTTTCACCAATCTTTTCAATTTGCGCAGCAGCAGCGGTGGCATTCTGATACGCTGCTATATCCGATACCAAATGGAAAATAGATAGTTTTTCGTAGTGAGTTCATTTCTATAAGTATATTTCAAAAATAGATGCATAATATTATGATCTGAAATGTAGTACACACTACGGATGCGAGCGAAGCACAACAACTACTTTGAGGGCTAATAAAGTTGGATCTGCTTATAATATTTCTGCACTTTGACTTTTCAAAACGCGTTAAGTAAGCGCACGTTTTCTACATAGTCATAGTGGAGTCATCGTAAATTGTTTTGTATAGGTATACATTATACCAGGTAGTTATAGCAATAACGGCTCCTTTGTGACCCCAAAACACTTTGATACGATAAGCAAATAAATTTTGTAGAATCTAATTTTGATACAAATCCAGCAACTGCAAGAGACAAGCCTGTCACTCTGGAGGAAGATCAAAGGTAATAAAATATTAATTACTATCTACTGTAGAAAGACATCGAAATTGAATTTAACCATTTAATTTACGGGGTTATTTTTTATTCAGTGCATAAACTTTAATATGTTGTTCAGACCATAAAACTGAACAACTTTCCCCAAGAAACATAGGTCCGGAAATGAAAGAAAATTTTGTACCTCCCATAGTAATTGCTGAGTTGGCTGCGGCAGTTTGTATGGGAGATCGATTTTTTTTTCAGTTCCGGGCCTATTTTTTTCGGGAAAGTTGTTTAGTTCATGGTCTGAACGACATTATTAAAGTTTGTGTACTGAATAAAAAATAACCATTATATTTACCATTTATTTTATATAATATTTTTTTTTTGTTGTGTTGTATTGTGTTTAGTGTCAAATAAAAGTTGTCTATGTCTAATTACGTAGCAAATAATATATGCACGAAACTAATCTAAGATCAAATAACGTGGGATCTTAGTTAAATTAATCTTTTCTTTTTAGAAACAGAATTATAATGGTTTCGCTAAGGTTTTAGTTTAAACTTTAATTAGCTTTAGTTTAAATAATTAATCAAGTGATTGTAATTTATAATACTACGAATAACTCAAAAGAAAAATAAGCAGAGCCTCAATAATTAAAAACTTAAGTTGAAAAAGTAAGGTTACTTTGAAATTTTTAATGAGGGGAGTCCATTTCTCTTACTAACTGGCAGGTGCACTGGTGCACATTTTACAAATTAGAGTCAAAGAAGAAATAATCGGCAGCACTCTACCGCCAAAAGCTGGGTCATAAAATTTCAATTTAAATATATTACCTTAATAACTAGGGTACATTTCTGGCTTTTACTACTTCGCGGTAACTTAACTTTTGCACTTCTGCACGTGGAGCTTAATGTTATTTCAATTACTTGAAATGCTCGTAAAACAACTTTTTCTTGATGTCGCTAGTTTGCAATTTAGTTGTCGGAAGTCCTGAACAAGCTGCAGCGACCAAACTTTCGTCCACAATACAAGCTATTCTAAGTTTTAAGCGGAGTTAGTAAGTACTTCTTTAAGCATTTTGCAGTGCAAACGTAAGTATTAGATAAATAATATAAGCTGGACTGTTTATTTTAGAAACAGAGTGGGTAAATAAAATCAGATAAGTTAGAAACCCAAACGCATTATTATAAAATTATATTTAAAAAAATACAAATAAATATGATTGGGACATCATTGTTTTAATATTTTTGTAAATGTGTTTGGTAATAAATTAATATTTTTATAATTATTATTGGACAAGGCCTACCTTGAGCAATAAACACAAGAATTACCTTTTACTTAAAATTAACTGATGGATGTATTCAGTTTATGTACCTATACATACGAGTATATATATAATACCCGGAATAGTTTCATTAAAAGGTCGGGTGGGTCGCGGCGCGGGCGGCGCGGCGGTCTCGCGAGGATGCCTTTGTGAGACCCTCGTTAGCCAGCTCAAGGCCACTTCAAAGTCACGCACAAACCTTACTCTACCTGCCACTGCAATGAGTAAGCCTTTAATGTTCTTTTATCTGTTTTTCATTGACTGATAAATTCAGACAAATGACTCCAATAACTGACAGTAGGTACTTTTGATAGAGAAAATGGAAAATTTTAGTATCAAGTTTTAAAGATGTTTATTTCAGTTAAACAAGACTTAAAAGTGAGAACTCTAAAACTCAAAAACCTAAAACATTTATACAGCTATACAGCTATAGGACGGCTATTTCTGGATGCTCTTTATTAAGGGACAAGTCGTCTATTCAGCCTGCGCTGGGTTGAAGTTACTTCTTTGGCACATACAGCAGGGTTAATTAAACCCTATTCATAAAATATCACACAAATCCACAACCTTGACAAAAGGGTACACTGGGTTTCAAATACTAGCTTAGTAGAGGGAGGACATATACTCAACCTCGATGCAGACTATTGTATCAGTAGATTCAATAGAGTATAAAATCATTTTATGATATTCAAATTCTACCTAAGAAATTTTAATCGTTATCCAGGAATTAGTAGGTTATTATTAGCTACCAGTTTTTTTGATGATTTCTAATGAATATTTAAAAGATTTTCACAACATTGTGATGTGTACCATAATAATTATAATAATTTTACACTCAAACTTTAGATACTTACCTACAAAGAAAATACACGATTTAATTTAACTAGATTTGTTTTTCTTTTCATCTTTCCTGCTTCCATTTTGAGTTTAATGTGACGAGGTTCTATTATTGCTTAAAAAAATACTTATCACTTTTTTCAGAGAAGAATAAATTATTTCTTAAGTTTTCGAAGGAATGTAAGTGTCGTGGGGGCAAAAAATATTATCTAAATGAATGTTCAGTGAAACTTCGTAATTAATGATTCGCTTATCTCTAAAGAACGACATGGAGGGAAACTTTTGACACTCACCCCGCTTCATCCTTGGGAGATAACTTTTTAATTTTAATTGAGGTTGAATGTATTGAATAAAGAGCGTAATGTTAAACGTGTTTTTAAATTACATTATGGATGAAATACATATGTGGATGGATATAGTATAATAAATAATACATTGTCTTTATTTAATATTTTATGAACATAAAAATAAAAAAGAACCTATGTTCAGTCAACTGTACTGTGGCCGGGCCCCGCGCCGTCGCACAGTGATTCGTCTAGAACAAGCTGACTGGACAAAATTATTTTAATTATTTTTTGGTGTTTTTTAGTTTCTGTATGACTTGTTTTATTCAGTTTCACATTTTTATGGATTCTAACAAGATAAAAATAATTAAGAAGTAATTATTTAGTTAGGAAATTGAAAGAAAAAAATAACTTGATTAAAAAAGATCTATTTATATAGAAGGAAGTTCACTATCGGCATTTATATAAAAATATATAGGTATAAAAAAGTAAACAAAATAAACTGTAAACTAGTGTAAAAAGTCATAATACAAATAGAAACTAATTAAAATTAAATAAGAACGAAAATTACCTACTACTACTACCTTTTTCGAGGCACTTCTCTTAAACTGCTAATTACAGGGTCAGATGTAATTAATAACATATTTAACAAATCTTTATTAGTGGCAATACGCGAACACTTCCGTGTATTATGCTCACGAAATCTTCTGCAGTCCTTATTACGAGCTTCTTGTGCCTCCTCAGAAAGTTGTCCCATAGACAAATGAAACGTCTTGATAAACTCAGAACTATGTAGAAGTATTCTGTGAACAGTTACAGGCATGTAATACCACGAATAAAGATTCAAGTAATGATTTTTGGTCTCTAAGGCAAAATTTTCATTTTTTTTTAAATTTATATCATATCCCGAAGACAAAGCACGGAGTAATATATCAATTTTTTTATCAATTCGGCATCTAACCCTGTGATCTCAGCACTTAGTTCAGCATTATCGAAAAATCTGCGAGCGGTATTTCCGTCATTAGAATTTCCGTAGCCTGGTTTTGGTTTATCAACAATCAACCCCATTCTACTTTTAAATTGATGTTTTATTTCATCTGAACGCTGATCCACAATAGCTTTAATATTTTTGTTTAGCCTCCATTGCTTTACATCAAGTCGATAACTAATGTGGAGCAAGCATTCAAAGGTACGGATCCAAGCATGCAATGTAGATAAACCAAAACAGAGCTTACTTTTGTCAACCGTAAACTCTCTGCCTTCATCATTCATCAGCTTAGGAGTTGCATTACAAATATAACATGTCTGTGTAGATTTTGTTTCAGTCATAGCATTGCAAACTTTCCCATCAACCATAGTTGAAAGCAATTCATGTGTGACAGATAACTCGTTTTCTTGAAACTTGCAAACTGTCGGCAATAAATTGTTTATTTCTTCTAAAATATTGTTGGTTTCTAAAACAGTAAGCTCTTTGGTTTCTTTGGCAAAAATAAACTTTATTGGCCGACAATTTACACTTGAGGATGGACGAGGGTTCTGCCACACAATATTGTTCTTTTCATCAAGTAATCGAAGAGGAACGAATGAAAATACAAACAAAAACTCATCGGTGTTAGCTGCATCGGTAAAGTGCTATGACCTGAACTTCCATCACAACCCCATTTGCTAATGAGCGTGAAAGAAGAACACGACAAGCTGTTGAAAACTTCATGTAGTGCTGCTACCAAACGCTGAGCAGTTTTATCTAAAACTGCTTGCAATTTGATTTCAGCACGAATTTCATTCACAACAGTTTGTTCTTCTAGAGGCAGGCAAGCTAGTTTTGCTTTTCTAACACTATAATACGACGGAAATACCTTGTGACCCGCTTTGAAGCTCCACTTCCGTGTCTGTTTATAAGCGTGACTTGTGCACTTTGCGTCTACATAGTAAGCTAATGCTTCTTCATTGCTCAAACACCTAGGCATTGCCTCGTCACTTTCAGTTTTTTTCAAAATCTCACTGCACTTATCAAGATCACTACTGGTCACTTCTTTGATAACCCGAGCTACATTCCGTTGCCCCGATAGCCTTGTCGATACTTCTGCTGCATACACGAGTTCGCCGTTTGGTCTTCGTGCTAGCTTCATGGAAATCTAAATGTGGTCGGCCCGGACCAGCAGGAACGCTTGTTGAGGTCGATGGTTGTACTGAAGGCTGAACGAAGATATCAAATGAAATATCGAGACCTTCCAGCCACTCTTCATTGTTTTTTTTGGCTAGGAAACGGTCGCGATTCCTTGCGCAGCGCTATCCCACTTCTTCAGAATTTGTGACCCATGCTTGGCAATAGTGAGCTTCATTTCACGTATAAAACTCTCAGTCACACCAGTTAGATCGTTCCGCAGGGAAACTAAACGAAATATCTCTTCGTTGCGTTTGTCCTTAGGGTGTCTTAGCCATTCCTCGAAAAAATCCTTTCTTGTGATTTTATAAACGCGACCTAAAAAAAAAAATAAAAAAAAATAGTTGTGCAAAAAAGTCGCAATGGATTTTTTTATGGAAAGAATCTACACACTCAAAGGTACCATAAAAAATATTGCGTAGAATTTGTACAGGTTTGTACATGTAACTTTTTGACCTTTAAAGTTTGAAAACAAGGCAAAATCACAAGTTTTTTTTAAATACATATTTTTTTACAATTTATAATAGTAAGCTATACCAATTAATTTAGTATCAAAATATACTACTCACCCTCAAGATTCAAATCCATTTCACAAAATTTATATACAAAGCACCATAAAACAGAGAGAAATTAACACGACCAAGACGTTTTTGCAAGTAATTGCATACAAAAATACCCCTTACCTTAAATACTCGTTGTCAATGCTCATTAACTAATGAGGGTAGACTCTAATTATTCCTGGGATTGTTGTTACCTATGTGTTAACTATTACTAGGAATAAAAATTTCTGGGAAACTGAGACATGGTTTTTGTCCAGTCAGCTTGTTCTAGACGAATCACTGTGCGTCGCTCTACCTACTTTGTGGCTGTACAATTATGAACAAAATATAGTGAGAAATAAAAATTTTTTAATTTTGATGTAAATGGCACAGTACTAGTAAAAAAGAAGAGGAAGCGGGGCCGGCTACGGGCTCGTTTAGATAAACCGTGCGCCGAAAGAGCCGATGTGAACAAAGCGAGCACTCCTTCAAAATTTATTCCAAAATGTTACCCTATGAGCGCACTAGCGACTTTTGTCTCTCGAGACACTATGTGCCTCTCTTTCGCACTCTAGTAAACTTGACGAGAGGGACATACTGTCGCCGCGACAAAAGTCGCTTGTGCGCGCTAGCTCTTACAGCCACAGTCTGTCTTTGTAAGCTTCCAGCACTTCACGGGCTTCGTAGTTTAATAAAATTTTGTATAAAATCTCATGGATAACATCAGTAAATTATGTTAAAGACTAATTTATTCTTCTTATTGTGTGAGTGATGGATTTAGTCATAGGTCTTCAAAGGCATACCTCTTTTAACTAATAAGCCCGTAACCTGTAATGAGCTGAAATATTTTCTCTTTTCAATAAAAATAAATAAGTAGACCACAATATTTTACAAGTAAACTACCTTTTATCCATAACCCTTAGAAGCTCCTCGAACTTCACATCTTCAAGGAACTTTCTTGTCGGTATTTTATGATCGAATTCACTTTCTTATCTCAATTTTCCTCACGACTGATCGCTCATTCAGCTCTGAAAAGTTCCCGAATGCTCAAATTGCGTACAAAATGTAGAGCTTACGTACAACGAATTTTAAATTATTTAATTGAAATATTTATGTGCTACGATTGTATTTCTTTTTTACATTCCTATAACATATATTCCGATGTATTTAATCTCCTTCATTCTTAGTGTATAACTAAATGTAAGTTGATATTCGGAATCATCGTTTCTAACTATTCTTAAAAATTTTACTTAAATAGCTTAAGTATATTTTCCTTTTCACGACTATCTCATTGTATAAAGTAGAGAAAAGAGCAATGCTTTGTGAATTTCTAGAGTATTTGACATAGTTTTATTAGCCTTCGAGTGGTACTGGAGGCGGAGAGGAGGTGGGGGGTCGCCGGAAGTCATAAATATCTCGCGCGTCCCCGATTCTCAAAACTTGCACTGCTGAAACTTACTATAAACTCTCATCTTTATTCACATTTTACCCAACAGCCTGAATATCAAGGAAGGGTATGTTGACTTAGAATATATTATGATGATGTATATTATGATATTGCGATGATCAGTATTGAGGGTTAGAAGATGGGAAAAGAAGTCGTAACCCAGGTCCCAACAAGGGGACTGATGATTGATGGAAATCGCGGATAGCCTTTGGATGCAGGCCAAGCCTGTTTATTCTCGCTGTTCGTGCCGAGGATAATCACGTTAACGTGGATATTGGGAATTGAATCAAATTAAAACCATTCCTGACATATATTTTAACGTGGACAACGACAATAAATAAAATATCTCTGATGTCCACGTTAAACTGAAATAACTCTCCTTTTATTGGTAAAACGTCCCTATATACTATACTATACTTAGTACTTACATATATATAGGTATCTATCAAACTTTTATCCCCAAAGGGGTAATCAGAGCTTCACGCAACGAAACTTTTTAATATTTTATATTCAATCTGTCGTCAGCATTAAGTATATTACCTAAAAAGCACCTTTTATAGAATATTTTTACAGATGAGTTATTACCTAAAAAGCACCTTTTATAGAATATTTTTACAGAACATTAACCTTTTAATCTGCGATCTCCAACCCGCCTGCCAAGCGTGGAGATTATGGAAAAACCCTCCACTTAAGTGGAGGAGGCTCATAGTCCAGCAATGGGCCTGTAACGGGCCGTTGATTTTGATTTTTGATATTCAAATTCGCTAGAAAGACAAGAACAGTAGTCACCTGAAATCACATGCTACATTTATAAACTATTTTATAAAATTATATTATTTTCACTGTTTATTTTTTACTTTAAATCGGCATCAACGAATATTGTTTGCTCGATCTACTATCTACATAATACTTTCCTAGCACTCACACCCGTTAATTTACATCCACTTGTCACCTCACGAATACAAATAGTTCCTGTGGTACCTTTACGTCATTGGACAGGCGGACGGGCATGTTTGCGTTTTCACCAATCTTTTCAATTTGCGCAGCAGCAGCGGTGGCATTCTGATACGCTGCTATATCCGATACCAAATGGAAAATAGATAGTTTTTCGTAGTGAGTTCATTTCTATAAGTATATTTCAAAAATAGATGCATAATATTATGATCTGAAATGTAGTACACACTACGGATGCGAGCGAAGCACAACAACTACTTTGAGGGCTAATAAAGTTGGATCTGCTTATAATATTTCTGCACTTTGACTTTTCAAAACGCGTTAAGTAAGCGCACGTTTTCTACATAGTCATAGTGGAGTCATCGTAAATTGTTTTGTATAGGTATACATTATACCAGGTAGTTATAGCAATAACGGCTCCTTTGTGACCCCAAAACACTTTGATACGATAAGCAAATAAATTTTGTAGAATCTAATTTTGATACAAATCCAGCAACTGCAAGAGACAAGCCTGTCACTCTGGAGGAAGATCAAAGGTAATAAAATATTAATTACTATCTACTGTAGAAAGACATCGAAATTGAATTTAACCATTTAATTTACGGGGTTATTTTTTATTCAGTGCATAAACTTTAATATGTTGTTCAGACCATAAAACTGAACAACTTTCCCCAAGAAACATAGGTCCGGAAATGAAAGAAAATTTTGTACCTCCCATAGTAATTGCTGAGTTGGCTGCGGCAGTTTGTATGGGAGATCGATTTTTTTTTCAGTTCCGGACCTATTTTTTTCGGGAAAGTTGTTTAGTTCATGGTCTGAACGACATTATTAAAGTTTGTGTACTGAATAAAAAATAACCATTATATTTACCATTTATTTTATATAATATTTTTTTTTTGTTGTGTTGTATTGTGTTTAGTGTCAAATAAAAGTTGTCTATGTCTAATTACGTAGCAAATAATATATGCACGAAACTAATCTAAGATCAAATAACGTGGGATCTTAGTTAAATTAATCTTTTCTTTTTAGAAACAGAATTATAATGGTTTCGCTAAGGTTTTAGTTTAAACTTTAATTAGCTTTAGTTTAAATAATTAATCAAGTGATTGTAATTTATAATACTACGAATAACTCAAAAGAAAAATAAGCAGAGCCTCAATAATTAAAAACTTAAGTTGAAAAAGTAAGGTTACTTTGAAATTTTTAATGAGGGGAGTCCATTTCTCTTACTAACTGGCAGGTGCACTGGTGCACATTTTACAAATTAGAGTCAAAGAAGAAATAATCGGCAGCACTCTACCGCCAAAAGCTGGGTCATAAAATTTCAATTTAAATATATTACCTTAATAACTAGGGTACATTTCTGGCTTTTACTACTTCGCGGTAACTTAACTTTTGCACTTCTGCACGTGGAGCTTAATGTTATTTCAATTACTTGAAATGCTCGTAAAACAACTTTTTCTTGATGTCGCTAGTTTGCAATTTAGTTGTCGGAAGTCCTGAACAAGCTGCAGCGACCAAACTTTCGTCCACAATACAAGCTATTCTAAGTTTTAAGCGGAGTTAGTAAGTACTTCTTTAAGCATTTTGCAGTGCAAACGTAAGTATTAGATAAATAATATAAGCTGGACTGTTTATTTTAGAAACAGAGTGGGTAAATAAAATCAGATAAGTTAGAAACCCAAACGCATTATTATAAAATTATATTTAAAAAAATACAAATAAATATGATTGGGACATCATTGTTTTAATATTTTTGTAAATGTGTTTGGTAATAAATTAATATTTTTATAATTATTATTGGACAAGGCCTACCTTGAGCAATAAACACAAGAATTACCTTTTACTTAAAATTAACTGATGGATGTATTCAGTTTATGTACCTATACATACGAGTATATATATAATACCCGGAATAGTTTCATTAAAAGGTCGGGTGGGTCGCGGCGCGGGCGGCGCGGCGGTCTCGCGAGGATGCCTTTGTGAGACCCTCGTTAGCCAGCTCAAGGCCACTTCAAAGTCACGCACAAACCTTACTCTACCTGCCACTGCAATGAGTAAGCCTTTAATGTTCTTTTATCTGTTTTTCATTGACTGATAAATTCAGACAAATGACTCCAATAACTGACAGTAGGTACTTTTGATAGAGAAAATGGAAAATTTTAGTATCAAGTTTTAAAGATGTTTATTTCAGTTAAACAAGACTTAAAAGTGAGAACTCTAAAACTCAAAAACCTAAAACATTTATACAGCTATACAGCTATAGGACGGCTATTTCTGGATGCTCTTTATTAAGGGACAAGTCGTCTATTCAGCCTGCGCTGGGTTGAAGTTACTTCTTTGGCACATACAGCAGGGTTAATTAAACCCTATTCATAAAATATCACACAAATCCACAACCTTGACAAAAGGGTACACTGGGTTTCAAATACTAGCTTAGTAGAGGGAGGACATATACTCAACCTCGATGCAGACTATTGTATCAGTAGATTCAATAGAGTATAAAATCATTTTATGATATTCAAATTCTACCTAAGAAATTTTAATCGTTATCCAGGAATTAGTAGGTTATTATTAGCTACCAGTTTTTTTGATGATTTCTAATGAATATTTAAAAGATTTTCACAACATTGTGATGTGTACCATAATAATTATAATAATTTTACACTCAAACTTTAGATACTTACCTACAAAGAAAATACACGATTTAATTTAACTAGATTTGTTTTTCTTTTCATCTTTCCTGCTTCCATTTTGAGTTTAATGTGACGAGGTTCTATTATTGCTTAAAAAAATACTTATCACTTTTTTCAGAGAAGAATAAATTATTTCTTAAGTTTTCGAAGGAATGTAAGTGTCGTGGGGGCAAAAAATATTATCTAAATGAATGTTCAGTGAAACTTCGTAATTAATGATTCGCTTATCTCTAAAGAACGACATGGAGGGAAACTTTTGACACTCACCCCGCTTCATCCTTGGGAGATAACTTTTTAATTTTAATTGAGGTTGAATGTATTGAATAAAGAGCGTAATGTTAAACGTGTTTTTAAATTACATTATGGATGAAATACATATGTGGATGGATATAGTATAATAAATAATACATTGTCTTTATTTAATATTTTATGAACATAAAAATAAAAAAGAACCTATGTTCAGTCAACTGTACTGTGGCCGGGCCCCGCGCCGTCGCACAGTGATTCGTCTAGAACAAGCTGACTGGACAAAATTATTTTAATTATTTTTTGGTGTTTTTTAGTTTCTGTATGACTTGTTTTATTCAGTTTCACATTTTTATGGATTCTAACAAGATAAAAATAATTAAGAAGTAATTATTTAGTTAGGAAATTGAAAGAAAAAAATAACTTGATTAAAAAAGATCTATTTATATAGAAGGAAGTTCACTATCGGCATTTATATAAAAATATATAGGTATAAAAAAGTAAACAAAATAAACTGTAAACTAGTGTAAAAAGTCATAATACAAATAGAAACTAATTAAAATTAAATAAGAACGAAAATTACCTACTACTACTACCTTTTTCGAGGCACTTCTCTTAAACTGCTAATTACAGGGTCAGATGTAATTAATAACATATTTAACAAATCTTTATTAGTGGCAATACGCGAACACTTCCGTGTATTATGCTCACGAAATCTTCTGCAGTCCTTATTACGAGCTTCTTGTGCCTCCTCAGAAAGTTGTCCCATAGACAAATGAAACGTCTTGATAAACTCAGAACTATGTAGAAGTATTCTGTGAACAGTTACAGGCATGTAATACCACGAATAAAGATTCAAGTAATGATTTTTGGTCTCTAAGGCAAAATTTTCATTTTTTTTTAAATTTATATCATATCCCGAAGACAAAGCACGGAGTAATATATCAATTTTTTTATCAATTCGGCATCTAACCCTGTGATCTCAGCACTTAGTTCAGCATTATCGAAAAATCTGCGAGCGGTATTTCCGTCATTAGAATTTCCGTAGCCTGGTTTTGGTTTATCAACAATCAACCCCATTCTACTTTTAAATTGATGTTTTATTTCATCTGAACGCTGATCCACAATAGCTTTAATATTTTTGTTTAGCCTCCATTGCTTTACATCAAGTCGATAACTAATGTGGAGCAAGCATTCAAAGGTACGGATCCAAGCATGCAATGTAGATAAACCAAAACAGAGCTTACTTTTGTCAACCGTAAACTCTCTGCCTTCATCATTCATCAGCTTAGGAGTTGCATTACAAATATAACATGTCTGTGTAGATTTTGTTTCAGTCATAGCATTGCAAACTTTCCCATCAACCATAGTTGAAAGCAATTCATGTGTGACAGATAACTCGTTTTCTTGAAACTTGCAAACTGTCGGCAATAAATTGTTTATTTCTTCTAAAATATTGTTGGTTTCTAAAACAGTAAGCTCTTTGGTTTCTTTGGCAAAAATAAACTTTATTGGCCGACAATTTACACTTGAGGATGGACGAGGGTTCTGCCACACAATATTGTTCTTTTCATCAAGTAATCGAAGAGGAACGAATGAAAATACAAACAAAAACTCATCGGTGTTAGCTGCATCGGTAAAGTGCTATGACCTGAACTTCCATCACAACCCCATTTGCTAATGAGCGTGAAAGAAGAACACGACAAGCTGTTGAAAACTTCATGTAGTGCTGCTACCAAACGCTGAGCAGTTTTATCTAAAACTGCTTGCAATTTGATTTCAGCACGAATTTCATTCACAACAGTTTGTTCTTCTAGAGGCAGGCAAGCTAGTTTTGCTTTTCTAACACTATAATACGACGGAAATACCTTGTGACCCGCTTTGAAGCTCCACTTCCGTGTCTGTTTATAAGCGTGACTTGTGCACTTTGCGTCTACATAGTAAGCTAATGCTTCTTCATTGCTCAAACACCTAGGCATTGCCTCGTCACTTTCAGTTTTTTTCAAAATCTCACTGCACTTATCAAGATCACTACTGGTCACTTCTTTGATAACCCGAGCTACATTCCGTTGCCCCGATAGCCTTGTCGATACTTCTGCTGCATACACGAGTTCGCCGTTTGGTCTTCGTGCTAGCTTCATGGAAATCTAAATGTGGTCGGCCCGGACCAGCAGGAACGCTTGTTGAGGTCGATGGTTGTACTGAAGGCTGAACGAAGATATCAAATGAAATATCGAGACCTTCCAGCCACTCTTCATTGTTTTTTTTGGCTAGGAAACGGTCGCGATTCCTTGCGCAGCGCTATCCCACTTCTTCAGAATTTGTGACCCATGCTTGGCAATAGTGAGCTTCATTTCACGTATAAAACTCTCAGTCACACCAGTTAGATCGTTCCGCAGGGAAACTAAACGAAATATCTCTTCGTTGCGTTTGTCCTTAGGGTGTCTTAGCCATTCCTCGAAAAAATCCTTTCTTGTGATTTTATAAACGCGACCTAAAAAAAAAAATAAAAAAAAATAGTTGTGCAAAAAAGTCGCAATGGATTTTTTTATGGAAAGAATCTACACACTCAAAGGTACCATAAAAAATATTGCGTAGAATTTGTACAGGTTTGTACATGTAACTTTTTGACCTTTAAAGTTTGAAAACAAGGCAAAATCACAAGTTTTTTTTAAATACATATTTTTTTACAATTTATAATAGTAAGCTATACCAATTAATTTAGTATCAAAATATACTACTCACCCTCAAGATTCAAATCCATTTCACAAAATTTATATACAAAGCACCATAAAACAGAGAGAAATTAACACGACCAAGACGTTTTTGCAAGTAATTGCATACAAAAATACCCCTTACCTTAAATACTCGTTGTCAATGCTCATTAACTAATGAGGGTAGACTCTAATTATTCCTGGGATTGTTGTTACCTATGTGTTAACTATTACTAGGAATAAAAATTTCTGGGAAACTGAGACATGGTTTTTGTCCAGTCAGCTTGTTCTAGACGAATCACTGTGCGTCGCTCTACCTACTTTGTGGCTGTACAATTATGAACAAAATATAGTGAGAAATAAAAATTTTTTAATTTTGATGTAAATGGCACAGTACTAGTAAAAAAGAAGAGGAAGCGGGGCCGGCTACGGGCTCGTTTAGATAAACCGTGCGCCGAAAGAGCCGATGTGAACAAAGCGAGCACTCCTTCAAAATTTATTCCAAAATGTTACCCTATGAGCGCACTAGCGACTTTTGTCTCTCGAGACACTATGTGCCTCTCTTTCGCACTCTAGTAAACTTGACGAGAGGGACATACTGTCGCCGCGACAAAAGTCGCTTGTGCGCGCTAGCTCTTACAGCCACAGTCTGTCTTTGTAAGCTTCCAGCACTTCACGGGCTTCGTAGTTTAATAAAATTTTGTATAAAATCTCATGGATAACATCAGTAAATTATGTTAAAGACTAATTTATTCTTCTTATTGTGTGAGTGATGGATTTAGTCATAGGTCTTCAAAGGCATACCTCTTTTAACTAATAAGCCCGTAACCTGTAATGAGCTGAAATATTTTCTCTTTTCAATAAAAATAAATAAGTAGACCACAATATTTTACAAGTAAACTACCTTTTATCCATAACCCTTAGAAGCTCCTCGAACTTCACATCTTCAAGGAACTTTCTTGTCGGTATTTTATGATCGAATTCACTTTCTTATCTCAATTTTCCTCACGACTGATCGCTCATTCAGCTCTGAAAAGTTCCCGAATGCTCAAATTGCGTACAAAATGTAGAGCTTACGTACAACGAATTTTAAATTATTTAATTGAAATATTTATGTGCTACGATTGTATTTCTTTTTTACATTCCTATAACATATATTCCGATGTATTTAATCTCCTTCATTCTTAGTGTATAACTAAATGTAAGTTGATATTCGGAATCATCGTTTCTAACTATTCTTAAAAATTTTACTTAAATAGCTTAAGTATATTTTCCTTTTCACGACTATCTCATTGTATAAAGTAGAGAAAAGAGCAATGCTTTGTGAATTTCTAGAGTATTTGACATAGTTTTATTAGCCTTCGAGTGGTACTGGAGGCGGAGAGGAGGTGGGGGGTCGCCGGAAGTCATAAATATCTCGCGCGTCCCCGATTCTCAAAACTTGCACTGCTGAAACTTACTATAAACTCTCATCTTTATTCACATTTTACCCAACAGCCTGAATATCAAGGAAGGGTATGTTGACTTAGAATATATTATGATGATGTATATTATGATATTGCGATGATCAGTATTGAGGGTTAGAAGATGGGAAAAGAAGTCGTAACCCAGGTCCCAACAAGGGGACTGATGATTGATGGAAATCGCGGATAGCCTTTGGATGCAGGCCAAGCCTGTTTATTCTCGCTGTTCGTGCCGAGGATAATCACGTTAACGTGGATATTGGGAATTGAATCAAATTAAAACCATTCCTGACATATATTTTAACGTGGACAACGACAATAAATAAAATATCTCTGATGTCCACGTTAAACTGAAATAACTCATCTGTAAAAATATTCTATAAAAGGTGCTTTTTAGGTAATAACTCATCTGTAAAAATATTCTATAAAAGGTGCTTTTTAGGTAATATACTTAATGCTGACGACAGATTGAATATAAAATATTAAAAAGTTTCGTTGCGTGAAGCTCTGATTACCCCTTTGGGGATAAAAGTTTGATAGATACCTATATATATGTAAGTACTAAGTATAGTATAGTATATAGGGACGTTTTACCAATAAAAGGAAAGGGAGTAAAAACACGAAAAGCTCTTTCGTGCAAAGCCCATTCCCAATAATGAGATGTAGGTAGGCCACATTATTTATTTGCTTTTATCGGGAATGTGTTAAATTAAAATATTATATATATTAGTAGTTTATACGAGGTCAAAATAAGAAGACTTTATGTGTGCTACAGTGTAGGCAAGCAGTAACTATCGATGTTGTAATATGCGTCGGTGGTGGTGTAGTGACTATAGGTCCTGAGGACACCTGCAGACTCATGCGAAGTCTAATTCAGGGTAGCCTCGAGGCCATGTGGGGACGTATATGAGTTGTTAAAAATGAAATGCAAACAGTTTTGACAGTCTCCCTTGGATTATCCGGTATCTTTTTAAACATTTATTTGATGTACCCCTTGACGTGGTTTGCAAGTAATATAAGCCTTGATTTAAATAATTAAGGAATTTTAATTAATTAAGGAATTTCTAATAAAGGCTGTCACATACAGGAAGCATTCAACATGGCGTGGCAAAACAAAAATCACGCTGGATATCACGCATCGCTCGCTGCGGTTCTCAGGCTCATGCATTTTACTGCAACGCCATGCCGCCGCCACGCCCTGTCAAGCAGGTGGTGTGTAGCAGCCTTTAAATCTTACTTTCTTTAGTATATACGTTACTTGGCAAGCCCTTATTTGAATTTGAAAACTGCTAAAGGGCTGTAGACTTTGTAAATAGACGTAATTAAATTTGTAATATTTTACAGGGACAACGTTCTGTGGTTGAAATATCGTTAAGCAAATACCTTAGCTACATAAAAGTTAGACCAAAATATATTTTAGGGCCCATCTATAGATTACGTACGTCAGACTAATTTCAGTTCTTGTCCAATTGTGTGATCCCCACCATGGCGTGAGGTCACATATTTTAAAATTTTAAATTTTGGCTGTGAACTGTTTATTACGACGACTATATTATGTATTTCTCTGTTTGAGTATAAAAACACGCGGCTGTTGAAACGAGTAGAAAAACAACAATCAATTTAAATGTTAATTGTTGTTTTTTTTAGTTAAATGTTGTAATACTTAGTATTATACAAGTGACGACAAAACTATGACATAAGGGTTCTCCCTTATCATGCGATTTCACATTTTGTTCAATTCAATTCAATTCAATCTATTTATTGCAGGCATTAAGCCCATAAAATGTTAGTAATACACACAAATACGTAATATGTTGTTCTTCTCCCTCTTCTATAACGTGTGACTTAATTTATGTATGATCCCTTTACAATATATTAGTAATACATACTCGTAGCGTCGGTAAATACTATACGATATTGCTTACAGGTGCAATTAATATGTTTTGATGGTAAGTAGTAGGTAGGAACAGCCTACCGTGTGCCGTGTGGTGACAGCAGAGTAGAATACATTTGTCACCAACCCCTACTCTTCCCGTAGGTGTCGTAAGAGGTGACTTAGGGACTACACATTGAACAGGGAACGGGCAGCAGCGCTCTCTGATACAGTAATCTTTTAATCTGCGATCTCCAACTCGCCTGCCAAGCGTGGAGATTATGGCAAAACCCTCCACTTATGTGGAGGAGGCTGTGTCTGTAACGGGCCGTTGATTTGATTTGAGGTAGGAACAGTATGAAAAGCTTATCTCGATACTAGGCGGAACTGAAAAAAAAATCTGTTAGCAGGGAATTTCATGGATTAAATAAGAAAATAAAAAAAGGAAAATCTTAAATGTATTTTATAATACTTTTTCATAAGTGCAATTCTATTTATTTGATGAGTGGATTTTTTTACATTATATCACTAGGCCACGATAGCAATTAATTTTAATATTATCTAATAAAGTAGTTAAAAATTACTTTTATGTAGTATGAGTACTAAATATCCTTACTTTGGCAACTTTTCAAGAAGTTTATCGGGTAGCGCGCTTAGTTTATGAATAGCCGTTTGTTTTAACGTCGTGGACTTACACCGTCTTACTCCGAGTATATTTTGCCTCCCCTGCGAGCTCCTCTGTATCGGTCACTGGCAGGAACTCGAACCCCCGCGCTGGTGAGAGACCCACACTATTAGAGGAACGAGCGATCCTAATGCGAGCACATTTTTCCCGCATTTTTCAAGTCAGCCAGTGAGGAGTATAAGATGTTTATACCAACTTTGAAACAGTGCGGTAACTCACTGTTAGTGCTAAGTTTACTTTACGTTAAATTACGGGAGTAAAGCGCAATAGTGCGCATAGTTTCAGCTTGGTTGAATTATGTAGTAAGCATTTGTCTTCAGGTAACAGCTATTATGAATAAAGTCGTATTATGCGGTCGTTTTGTTTAGTGTTTTATGTCTGAATCTACTTTTGCTGTAACCTTTTTATTTGAATAGATAGAGAAAGGAAAAATACACGTTACAGCGAAATCGCAAATTATGTTAGGGGGAAAAACGTGGCCACAATAAAATAATGGAGGTGCATTTGTTCGGCAATTGGCCGCGGCCGCGTCTGTTCGTTAGCTGGCCGGAAATGTGGCGGAAAATTGCTGCGATTCTACTACGCGCAGACTCGTATGCAAGAGCATGCCCGTTTTTCAGTTGAAAATAATTTTAACTGAAAATCTTTGTAAATGTGTAGTGTACGAATAAATGCGATGTATCTACTACTATTAGCTGTTTTGTATTTTTTTTCTGCAATAGAGCGAATCTTTGTAATATGTGAAAAAAAAATTAGATGTGACTTACTTAAAAAACAATTAAACTTTCAATTACCTATAAAGTTCAATTACAAATAAAGCAGTTGTCTACTTTTAATTTTAATAATTATTGTAGGGAAGATGACAGCACTAAAATTACGTAAATAATTCAAAATTCTAAACATCTGAGGCTAATAATAAACTTCCGAATATAAAAACTAAATACCTATACAACTTACAGCTAAAATATGGTAATTGTTAGTATCTAACACAACAAAAACGTAAACAAATAAACAAAACACTCTATAGACCGCCGCTTTGGTACTTTCCAGAACACGCACAGTTTAAGTCTACATTATGAAGTTAGCTATTTTTATTATAAATTATTTGATCGCGGACACACTTGAATGGAATACATCAACAGTTTTTTCATCGCTTAGTATTTTTACCCACGACGGACGGAACGGAACGGAGGCGGTATATGCGTTTGGGGTAAGTTTGTTTGTTTGTTTGTTTGTTACCTTCTATCTCGAAAACCACTGGACCGATTTAGTTCCGGTTTTTTGCATTGAAAAGGTATCACTTCAACTTAGGATCTTAGATATGTTTTATGTAGGTAGACCATCAGGGAGCGCTGCAGCAGCCAGATAAGTTGGCAACACAGGAGTTACCAAAAACTACCGAATCGATTTCGATGCAGTTTTTTGCATTCAAAAGGCTTCATATTGGAGCTGGTTGTTAGACATGCTTTGGG